>CM053783.1:893706795-893911795 GCA_028749045.1 Cupressus sempervirens
CAGACACAAGAGTCTACTTCTGGGAATGAGTCTACTTCTGGTAATGAGTCTACTTCTTATATCTAGATTCTTATTAAAAAATATTATTATTTGATTTTGATTAAGATGGTCAAACATACATCTATTCTTATTTTTCTCTTGAAATTTTTGTACTATTGCATTAAAATTCAAAATTTTGACCAATCAATTTTTTCTATTTTTAGATAAGGCCTAATAGTTCAAAAACTAAATTCAATTTCCTATACATTCTTTTCTCACAACTTTTTAATTTAAATTTCATAACAAGTTTAAAATTGCATATAAAGTTGACATAACCCTGATTTGCTAATTTTTCATTACCACTTAAGGGCATTGTTTGGTTTACCATGATCATGCAGATACCCTACAATAGCAAGGTTATGAAGTTTTTTCCATCTTTTTTCTAAACATTCATGTCTCCTAGTAATCCTTTATTCATTTGGAATAGTAGCTTTGAGGTTTGAGTGTAAATTGTGTTGTTACTAAGAGAGTTTATCTTCAATCAATTCAGCCGAGTTTTTTTCCAAAGTGTTGTTGTAAGATTTCGAAATCAAAAATGGAAAAAATTGTTTCTTCTATTTTCCAAGTTTGTAAATCTCCAAGAGTGTTTTGATCATTCTCATATTTTCCATAAACTGAAAGTCTAGTTCAGATTTGTCAAGTGATAAATTATATTTTATTTCTCACAAGTGTAAGTGGTGACACTAAATCTTTGTACTGGTATCTTAGTTGATTTCATATTGTGTATTTTGAAGGACTTTCAAGTTGTGTGGGAAGATCTAAATCTTTTGATAGTGGTTCTTGGAAAAGAAGTGATATCAATTCTTGATTTATAGTTTTCAGTGTTATATGCATCTGTTGTTCTAAGAATTTAAATGTTAGAAAGTGAGTCACAACAGTGATCTCATTTATCCTCTTCAATGAGGTGTCTTCTCTACATGATTTTATGAATGGTGTGAAGGAGTTTTATATTTACACTCATGCCAAATCAGAAAACCAAGTTTCAGCATTAGCACTTAAGGTATTTTTCTTTTCATGAGTTTTATTTTCATAGAAGTCAAGTGTTCGAAATTGGTGCCTCTATTTAGTGACTTTCAGCACTAGCAGAAAGAGGCAAAAGATTTTATTCAAAATGGAATAAGATCTTAGAGCTAAGATTAGTCGATCAAGCTATGAAAGTGTGATTAAAAATATTTCTATGTTGAAAAAGGAAATCCACAATAAGATTGTCAAATTCATAAGGAATACGGTAGGAAGCATTCAAGGTTTGCGATATTAACAAATTTATATAAAGTTCAAATAAGCACTCATGAAGTTTCATTTTTCTTTAAAACCTAAGGAATCTTTGCTACCTATTGTTTTGCTACATGTCTTTATGCCTAATTTAGTTAACTGGCCAACACATTTAAGATTACAAAAGCTTTTGCAAGTTGAAGAATACATGAAAAAAATGGAAAGTATTTTGGATAACAATAGAATTTATGTTGAGTCTTCTAATGGTGTTAGTGAATGTGCTGAAAATTGGAATGAATGTAATTAATCTGTAGATAATGATAAGTTGTCTTCTAAGTGTGAAGAGAATGATTCAAATTTTAGTGAATCAGATGATTACAGTTAGCATGAGGAAAATAGATACATGACTGAAAATGAATCTTGTGACAATGTATACGAGAGTGAAAAAATGTATAACAATAGTAGATGTAATTCTTAATATGATGAAAATGGGTGTAGTGATGATTCTGATTTTTTAGATTGTCAAACTAATGGTTCTATTGTTGTAAGTTCTTAATGTCATTTGAATCATAATCATAACCAAGAGGAGAGGATTTTTGAGGAATTCTTTTTTAACCCTAATGAAATTTCAGCTTTGTTAGTTGGTGATTTTGAAAGGTGTGTAAGTGTTTCTAATGATGCTCATATTTTCCCTTATGATGTTTCTTTATTTAATGAAATCATTTCCCCAAAATTTGATGTGGAAAGAGATATAGAACCAAAATCATCTTTTTCAAGCTTTGGAGGTGTATATTATAGTACCTCAAGTGTCTGTGCACATGAAAACTTGTTAGATGTGGGGGATGTTGTTGAAGGGAAATTTGGTTCTATTTTAGATTCTTCTCATGTTGGTGATGTTGCAATAAGTTTTGATGTTTCACATGATGAAAAGGAAAATAGTGAAAGTTGTATATCTAATTTTGGGTTTTCCTTATATGTTGATAAATCTTGTAATGATATGATCAATGAGTTCAAAGTTTAATCTAACAAGTTCTTATGTAATATTATGATTATGATCAACATATTTTGTGTACACACTTTCATGATAGTTTTTCAAAAAAATTCAAACTTCATGACTAATCCAATGTTTTAGTGTGAAGAGGTTTTAGCACATTATAATCTAATTGGATGAGTAATGACACTACAAGTGAGTAGGGATCATATTTCATATACTCTTCACATCTAGGTACACAAGGTGAGTTAAAAATTTATGATGAATATGACTCTATAAATAAGGAAAAGTATGAGCACTTTATGTTTCCCCTTGATAGCATGCATGAGTCTTTTGATAATGGTGACTCTTAGTTTGATTTTGGAATTCAAGAGCATGCTGATATGCATTTTCATAGTGAGAAAGATGAAGAGAGTGTTTCAAGTTTTCGTATGTACTATGAAAGTGATTTTGTTTTACCTAATTTGGTAATGAAGAATTTTAATGTGTTTGGTGAAACAATTGAGAATGATACTTACAGCTTACCTCAGGAAGATGTAAATGAAAATTAGGTGTTTGTCAAAGGTAAGAAGTTTTGAGAAGTTTTGGTGTCCTGGAGCTACCATCTTGTACAATTAAATTAGGTTTCCATTTTCCAATAAAAGTGTCCAAGAGAAGTGTTGGAGTGGTTTGCTTCTTTCAAAAATTTAGAATCCTTTCCATGTCTTCAAGGGGCATGCATCCCCTAGACAAAGCCACCATTCGCCTAATTTTTCACCTAGCCAAAATTTTTGAAATACTTGTGAAAATACAGAAGAAAATGTGTTTTTGCTACTTAGGGTTTATGAAAAATTTTCATTCGTCATGAAAAACCATAGAAAAAAGTCATGTCATGTGATTCTTATGAATTACTCATAAATTGATATGCAAGTATGACATAGAGATATATCAAAACAATAGTTATTTGTGTATTTTTTCATATCCTTATGTTTTGTGGCTATTTTCCATATTAAAATGGTCACACCTCTATAATGTTTTAAGATGCAATGTTGCAAAGCTATTAGTCAAATTGGTCATTGCACCCTTGCAAGTGTTAATGATAATAGTAGAGTCAGGGTTGTGAAGGCACGAAAATGTGACATGTGGTGAGGACTTGCTTACAAGGATTGAATGGCCATAATCATGTTTCAAGCCTTAGTGTGAAAGGAAAAAAGAGTTTGGAGAAAGTCTCTAGAATAATGAAACTTGTCCCTTTGGGCCCCTCTTTGGTTTCCAAGAAATATAAAATAATGCATTTTCATAGCCATTAGATCTTAGAAGATCAATGCTCATTGTATTCTCACTTTATAGAGTTGCACAATGGATAGCCAAAGAAAAAATACAAGCACTCGATATGTGGAGATGGTGGGACTGGACTTAGCTACAGGATGCAAAAGAAATATGTTTAAAAAATTTGACAGAATGTCAAGATTTGATTGGTCAAAGGTGTTGGTTGAGACAACAAGTTTTCAGTTTTACAAATCATTATTGATCAAAAGAAAATTGATGGTTGTCTCTTTCTTACTTTATAAAGATGCATGAATATTAGCTAAAGTGAGAAAGTGATGCAATGACACATGTATCTGTGGGCCCAAAGTAAAAGACATCAGCAATCAAGTTCATGATTCTCACAGTGTCATTGGTTAAGAAAGAATTGAATATATTTCAAGTTGTGAAGTGGCGATGAATGAGGAAATAGTCAGGATAATAGTAATCACAACATCGCATAGTTAAGCCAAGACCAACAATTTTGAGTTGTGGGGTAAAAGCACAAACCTGTGTCACCCTTTTACAAAGGAAAAGACTAACAAAAGTATAACTATTCACCTCCAATGCCATATAACTTGTATTATTATTTGGAATTTGAAAGTGAAGTAAACTAATGAAATGTGTAGAAATGGATGAAGTTTAGGATTATAATTTTTAATAATTATTTGGAATAAGAAATGATATAATTTCCTATTTTTTAAAGATAACTTTTTGGTTCCTAAAAAACTCTAGAAATTAGGGGTCTAGTTCCCACCACAAAATTACATGAAAATAAACTTTTTGATGAATAATCCTTTTCTATTAAAAAATAATATACTAAGAAAACAATTCACAAAAAAGGGTTGAGGGATACAAGATCACCTTGTAAATAAGTTCACATGGCCACAATCAAAATCAGACACTATTCATTAAAAAAAAAAACATATAAAGCAACCTCAGGCAGCCAAAGCAATGCCAAATAAGGGTGGTGGTTCATCACGATCATGAAAGCCCCAATCATCTTTGGGATTTGGGGTGGGCTAGGAATAGTCTAGCCATCATCAATAGTAGCAGCAAGAGGATCAATGGCAACCTCTACATCTTTTATCTCTGACCGCAGAGGATAAATCGATAGATCTAGGCGAGGCCATTTCCTCGAAAGCATCCATCAAGCACCAAGAGGAGGAGTCAAGGACTAGCCAGAGATACCATGGGATAGGAAACCTAAGTGGCACCTCCATCCACCATTACCACCACTAGGAGAGTGGTGGTGGGCAGCCCCAGATTGCGAGATGTGTGAGTGGTGTCCTGAGCAATCATGCCACTAATGAGAGCCATGAGGCATCGAAGTATCAGCTGAGGAATTGGAAGGAACTCTAGAAATAGCACAAGGGGAATTTCCCTAATGATTCAATAGCTCCTATAGGTGAGCCACCTCTAGAAAAACTTTTTTTGCTAGCACCTAAATCAGCATAATTACATTATTACAAATGCACGCTTTAGTGTACATGGCAATATTGATATCCAAAAAATTGTTTTTGAAAAGAACAACATTCCTATCTTTCCATTGTGTAAACAAAATTTCCATCCTAAAGTTATGCCAAATCTAGGTGGATTTCCAAGAGATTTTGGGGGAATCCCCTGGAATAACCATGTGCCAAGAAAAGGGTTCAGGCCTAAATGGCTTGAAAAAATCATGAATCTAGTGCCAATAATTTTGGGCACACCTACAAAACTAGAAGATATGCATGAAAGACCCTGGTTGCCCATAAAAAGGGCATCTGGGATCAAGAACCCCAATATTCTTGAGCTAAGGCCCCAAGGGAAGACCTTGGAAGGAAAGACACCAAGCAAAATATGCAATCTTGGGTTCTACAATAGCACTCCAAATGGTATCAAAGCAGTTTCTCCTTTAAGAAAGAGAAGGTTGCAAGTGCAATCTCTAATTGAGTGTGTCCACCATCAAAAGATGGGGTGAAAGCCATCTATAACCCAAACTTGGCTTATAATTGGAGAAAGGAGTAGTAGGAAACCATTTCCAATCATGCCACCAAGGTTGAATAGATTGGATACCCACTTTATGAATTAAGTGAATTAGAATTGAAGAGAGCAATAGGTCAAAAGTCTGTTGATTTAAATGGATAACGTGATATTGTACCTATATTTCTTTTGAGGATTTGAAACTCATGGTAACCTTTGAGAAGAGATCCTTGGGACTTCTTATGCTTTGATTGAAAAAACACATAGTAGTAGCACCTTGAGTCTTGGCAAGGGGGGTACCCTGAATGGAAAACAGCAGAGACCACCAAATGTTCTATTGATTCAAGGAGAGGGCATTGTAGAACTCATCCCTAGCACATTGAAACCAAGGCTTGATTTCTTCTTAGGCCTTCCATATGATCTTGATAACAAATGATCCCTATATCATCACTAGCTCACGCATGATGAGCAAGATATGGAAAACTATCCCTTTCCAAGTAGGCATGTTAACAAGAAAGCCAAAAGATATGCAATGTCAAAACAAAATCTTCCAAGTTTCATCTCCAGTGATGCCATGAATAATCCATTTAACAAAAATATCAAGGCCTTGTTTCTATGTGGAAAGTAGGCCAAGACCACTAGATTCTTTTGGGAGACAACAAAAATCCTAAGCAACATGGTGAAAGCCATGATGATCAGAACCAAAAGCCCAAAGAAAATGCCTGAGAATCTTTCCAATTTTTGCTAAGAGGCTTTGGAGGGAGCCCAAAAAGAAGAAAAATAGATATGAGTAGCTATAATAACCTTCGAGAAAATTTGGAATTTTTTAGCAAGGGAGAGCAGTTTTGTGAGCCAATAATCTAGCTTCTTGGTGATGTTGGAAAGTATAACATTCCAAAGCTCAACAAGTGAACCCTGGAAACCAAAAGGAATGCTAAGAAAGTGGAAAATCTCCTTATGTAACCCATTTCCATTCAAAATGGCTAAGCCAAGGTGGAGTTGGCAAGAATGATTGTCAAAAGCAAACCATTTTATGCCAGTGAATAGCAGATCTAGAGGCTTGACAGAAGGTGTCCAAGCAACTTAAGTCATTGTTGATGTTTTATTCATCCTCCAAAAGAGTGAGAAAGGAATCATCTACAAAGTGACCATTGACTAACTGGGAAGATGATTTAGGCAAGGAAATGCCACAAACCAACCCATAAGACATAGAATGATCAAGAAAATAGCCAAATCCTTCAATAGCAAGGACATAAAGCATTGGTGCCAAGGGGAAACATTGTCTGATTGAATGAAAAAGGCCAAAAGCCTTAGACTATGACTTATTGATGGTAATGCAAGCATTATCATTTCCAAAGAGCATCTCCATGGACTCCAAAAAATTGGAACCAAAACCCAGAGCCTGGAGCATAGCCAAGATAAAGGTCCATTCAATGCGATCATAGGTTTTAGCAAAATCAATCTTTAGAAAAATAGCCTTCTGATTGGACTTTTGAGCCCACTCCATCCTTCCCAAATAGTAATAATGTTGTCAAGAATATATCTAGACTTAATAAAGCTAGTTTTCTTAGTGCACACAATTAAAGGAAATAGGTGCCAGATTTTGAGAGAAATTGCCTTGGCAATAATCTTATAAGACACATTCAGAAGCGTAATGGGCCTCCAATTGTAGATGTCCTCTGGATCACTGAGTTTAGGTATGAATTTGATATTTCTTTTATTTATAATGGCTCCTAAGATTTTAGTATGATAGGCTTCAAGATAAACTTTGTGGAGATCAGGACTTATATGCTCCCAGAGGTGTTTGTAGAATTCATAGGGAAACCCATTGCACCTAGGGGATTTATCATCAACCATGGAGTAGATCGCCTCCTTAAGGTCTCAGAGGGAACGACATTGCTCACAGAAAGCACATTGCTCAACTACTAGATGGTTTGGAATAACACAAATACACTTTCTAAGAGCTTCCTCCTGAGCAACTAAATTTCCCTACAAAGCAAAAACATTCTCATAGTGATGAAAAAATGTTTTTAGGATGTCAAGGAGACTGGAAAGAATAGTATATCCTTGTTTGATTTTTTAATCCCAACATTGGTATGATGGGCTCGAAGAGCTAGGAAGACTCCTTCAAAGCTTTATCGCCAACCTCCAACTAGTGGAGACGGGCTTTGATTTGGGCTCCTCAAGTGGCATAGTTATCACCAACTTGTTTGTCATGGTGAAGCTTGGAAAGCTGAATTTGCAATTCCACATTAAATGGATTAAGGTTGAGAGCCTCAAAGGCTTTTTTGAGTACAAGAGTATTGGCTTAATAAGATTACTTTCTGAAAACTACCAACTAACACCCATAGATGCATAGAAAATTAGTAGTTTTGGTGATGGCATCATTCCACCATTGAATCCATCAATTATGAGAATGAGGACATGGCTCTAGGTTTGAGACACATAGGATATGTGTGATGGTGGAAGTATGCATTAGCGCAAATGTGTTGAGGAAGAACTGTGACTTAACAACTTTTAGGATAGTTTTTTCCCATAAAATGACAAAATAAATGGGATAGTGGTCTAACAAAATCACATCCAGTAGGGGAATGAGAGGTAAATCATGATCCTCAGAAAAGGAGAAAAAATATTTTGTAGTAATCATGGCACAATTGAGGTTTTTTAGAATGTGCTCAGAGCCAGCTCAAAAATTGGACCAAGTGTGCCAAACCCCACTATCCTAGTAGCGGTTGATATTGGGATCATAAAGGCCCAATTTATTATGCATGTAGTACTAGGCTTCCCTTTCCCCAACTATCCAGCAAAAGGGAAGAATGTCATCCTCATCAGAGGCTACTTCAACCATATTGAAGTCACCACACATAACCCAAGTAGCTAGAGGCAAGTTGTCAGCCATTCATCCCCACATCTATGATCTTTCCACAACATCATTGGAAGCACAAACATTAATGATTCCAAAAGAATGATTTTTGATGGAAAGTAAAATCCAAATAATTCTATGCATGGGGTTAGAACCATGCAAAATAATAGAAAAATGAAGATGAGGTGAAAAGAGAGTAACTACACCACCTCTACCAACTTCGTGTTGAGAGGAAAACATTATGCCATCCTACCAAATAACATGGCATGTAGAAAAGAGCATGAAACTACAAATCTTAACTTCTTGCAGACAGAGAAAATCTAAATCACCAAGTCTATGGCAAGTTTCTCGGACATAGTACTTTCTAGAGAGGTATGTAAGACCTTGAACATTCCATGATAAAAAAATTCATGAAAATTCTTCCATATCATCCTCATCCTCAAGAGAGGAGTAACTATTCTATAAGAACATAGAAACTTGGTTGAAGTTAGACAAAAAATCTTCTGAACATATAGCCTATTGTTTCACCTCTAGTATCTCTGCATGTCTAGGAGGAATGCAAGAACATCACATTACTGATGGAGCTATGGAAGAAGCAACAAGAGGGGTACACACCATAGTTGAGGTAAAAGCCCTAGTAGCTTACTTAAACCCCTATGAACCAGTAGGGTTTGAAACCTACAAGATAGACATAATAGGTGTTGTGGAAATTGCTTGTGTCCCTATGCTAGCTGGGGTTAGCACTCCTATTGGTATAGGAGGAACTATAGTGATCATTGCATAGGGATATTTAGGGGCTAAGGGATTCAAGGTAGCCTTGCCCTTGCACCCAACAATAACCCATTCTTCATTTTTCCCTTTGGCTAGCTTAGCAGGAGCTTCTTTAGGTGTGGGCTTAACCCTAGGCATAGCCAAAGGGCAATGACTGATCTTGTGTTCTATGGACTAACACCTATAATAAGTGTTGGGGAGGTTCAAACAGAGAACCTTTTGAGAGAAGGTTTGAGCCCTAATCTAGATTTCCAAAAAATCCTTGAGATCCTTGGAAAGATCAACCTCAACACCAATGCATCTCTGTGGGCAAGCATTAAAAAATATCTCAAACTCCTTTGTGACAACCTTTCCAAGGGTTTTGACAATGGACTCAATGAAAGGTCAACATGGCAAGGGTAAATCTAGGAACTCAACTCACACAGGAACCCTAAGCTTTTTCTCATCAAAGATTGTGAAGTCTTGTGACCATTTTTGAAAAACAAGTAGAGATGAACACACAAACCAAGGGTCATTGTTAAAGACCATGTCTTCTTGTGACGGGTTAGCGAAGAAAAAAAAAAAAAACCTTTGGTAAGGTTTTGCATAGTATCAAGGCAAACTCCATGAGGAGTCCAACTCTTATTAACCCATTCGTGGAGCATAGTTTTAGGAGGACTCCTGCCCACAAAATACCCAATGAGGGTATGTTGTTCTAACCAATCACATGCAACATCAAATTCTTGTAAAGGAAGGATAATATTAGGATTACCTCACGAAAAACCTTTGGGATGAACTTGCAAGGGCATTTTTTGTGTGAAGGCACCATGGCAATCCGAAGTAGCAATGTAAACACTAGTAACAACTAGTTCAACACTAGTCAGAGCCATTTTAACCTAGCCTAAAAGCTCCTATAGTAAATGCGGTGTGACAAGTGGAGACAACAAAAGGAAAGCTCAGACAGAGAGTCATATGAAAGAAAACTAAAAGTTTGCATGAAACCCTAGTAGAGCGGAAAAAACTCCATCCCAAAGACACCAATCATAGAAATAAACTTATTTCCCTTTAATCTTAGATTATGTTATAGATAACATATGTACCTAGAATGATCAAAAATAAAAATTGGATTTATACCTGTATTTTCTCTGCTATAATGATTCAAATTTCAACTCACCTCAAATCGATAGTTTTCATCTCCCACCACATTTTTCAAAATAAATCTATTCCAACCAAAATATATATATACATTCTAGATGAGGAATCTCTCCTCTAGAACTTCATATAATTTTTAATTTTTTTTAATATGATTTAATATTTTTTTCTTTCTCAAAATTGACATCTTCTTAATTGTTAAAATACATACTTGTAGAATTTTTTAATTACAATATAAAATATCTAATTAAAACTCTATGAAATCTATATGAGAATATTCTTGCCTTTGAGCTCTATAAAATGGGGTTTATATGTTATTAAAATAATATCATAAAAACTATTACGAGTTATTGAAACGTTAATTTTCTAAAATAATTTTATTTCTTTAGTAATTGGACACTAAATAGTATAAAATATTCATTTAATAGACATTTCCAATTAGAAAAGTGTGAGAGCATATATAACTTATCTAGAATAAATTTATCAAGATCATATGTTTGAAGAAAATAGATTTTTAGATAGAAATACTAAAATTCAGTCTTTTGATAAGTCATCCTGAAAGGTGACATAGCTTTGTACTTTTACCTTGTGAAACTATGATGGGAATTTGATGGTTAGAGGAGATAGTCATTGCACCGTCACAAGGGTATGAAGTAAAGTAAAAGATAAGTTGCAAATATCCAAAAATTAATCATGACAGTTAAGGTTTAAGTGGTTGCAACATCACACAGAGTTATTGCTAAACTATGGTTAATGTTGTGAGGTAACAATATGCTTTGATCACATCTTTGTGAGGTAAGAGTTGTGGTTAAGGTTTGTGGTTGTGAGACTATGAATGAAGAAAGTGTTAATCCTAAAGAGTTTAGTACAACATCACACGGTTTCAAAAATAGTTAAGATCTTGAGTTGTGACATTGTGAACTAAAGTAACAGTCATTAGAATGGTCAACATGGCTTCACAATTGTTAATGATTAATGGCAAGATTAAGTTGCGATGGGGCAATAGGTACTGATTGAAACATCACATTGTTAAAGTAGACCTTGTGTCTAGTGATCATGAAGAGACGTCAAGGTTAATATCTCAGGCATCATAGCATCTCATGTATAATAAGTGCTAAGTTCTAAACTACAACAAAGTTGCAAAGTGGTAAGCTTGATGGTAATTGCTCAGTCACAATAGTTAGTAAATCAAAGTGATAGATAGTTGTGAGGTTATGATAAAGGCTTATATAAAGAGAACATAGTTTTGAAAGCCCATGTAGTCAATGAAGAAAAGAGGTAACAAAGTTGAAAAATAGCTGAAGGTAACCCATTTCACATGGTCACATCCAAGTATAAAGAAAGAAGGACAACAATTGCAAAGTTGTGATAAATGGTTAGAATGAAGTCTTTTGCAACATCTCAAGTCAACATGGTTAAAAAGAAAAATTCAATTGTGAGGTGGTGAATAAAATAAATTGTAGCATTGCAGGCATATTATCATAGTTTGGTTTCAAGGTCACAATGTTGTGAGAAGGTGACAAGGTGACAAGTCCAACCTATCAAATAGTGACAAGTGGCTCTCACTAGGCAATCAGCTAGAGATTTGATAAAGGTGGCAAAAAACACTAGTTTTATTTACTCAAATTGTGGAGCTTGAGCTAGAGAAAAATAGGGCTAAGGTCAATGATGAAAATTGATGCTTAATCTATACAACAATGATGGTGATCCAATTTTTAGGTAGAGTAAGATAGAGTTTCACAATTTTGTGTTTCATTGATGATGAGCAATTTTTGATCATCTGGAACCACTTCTTGGTGTCTCCCATGCCTAATAAATGTAAAATATGTCTTTTTGAGGCCATTTCTATCCATCTACTCTCCAGAGTATTCATATTCACTTCCTTCTTTCACTTCTAGGGTGAATTTGAATGCAAAAAATATAATTTTATTTCTAAGAAGGTTTTCCATCATTCTCATGAGATATTTTTAAAAGCTTGCTATGCCATAATGATGAGATTTGATTTTTGGTTGAGGAGAGAAGAGATAAGTTCTACAACAATAGGTGGATGAGTTTCAAGTTGACACATGGCAACATTATATCTGGTCTAGGAATTCTTCCTATCTATTTATTCTCTTTTTCCCTTATTTGGTAGGGGTTCTAATTTTACTATTGTGATACCATTAGGTTGGGTCCAAGTTTTGTTGAAAATATTTTCCACTAATGTGATACTACAAGGTTGGTTCTAGTTTGGAAAGTTTTCCATTGTTGTGATACCACCATTCTCAGCATTTTGTTATGTTATGAACAACATTGTAATATCTTATAAGAATTTAGATAATACAATTGTCAGTTGTCTATTTTTTGAGTTATTGCATACATTTGATGTATTGATTTCAAGGAAATGAATACAAAATTTTGTTGAAAGTTTCAATCTAAAAATTGTCTCCTCTTTATGGGTTTGTAATTTTTTGTGATATATGTACAATGTGCAAATTGTCCAATTGCAGCTTGGCTTTGAAGTTGTATGTCATTGTGTATTTTTTTTTTAGGTCAAGGACTTGAGTAAATTGATATATATGCATTGATAGAATTGCAGGGATCATGGGAGGATTTTATAAGTATGAGTTTCATTTTGAAGATAAATGTATGGTTGCAAGGTGAATGGATAGATATGATATCAGGGTATATGATTATTTCTTGGGTATCCTTGTGTATGTTCTAAATTATTTAATTCCTAATGAATAAGGGGTTGTTCAACTTGGAGATTTCATGTTCATTATTGTTCATGTCTTGGTGATGCTAAAAATCAATATTATAATCAAAATCCTTTTCCCTTTATGTTGAAGAGCTTAAAGATGTTGCCCTCACATAGTTTATCAAGTTCATGAGTCATGTTATTGTCTATTTCATGTCCATGATTGTTTGTATAAGAAATAGAAGATTAAGGGTGTTATCTTCTTTATGAGATTCAATTGTATGCTTTGATATTGGTACCATGTGAAAGAATCTATAGGTTCACCCACCTAGGTCTTACAGAGTCTAAAGTAGAAGAAGGAATATAGTCTTATAGTTGGCCCTAGTATCTAAATGGGTATGTCAAACATGGGAATTAGTTGCCCCTATATATATTTATTCCTATCATTGGGTTATTAAAAAACTATTAATTTAGGAGATAACAAAATGGCAACTCCACTAGGGAACAGGGTCAACTTTAAAAAACTCCCCTCCAAAAAAAATATAAATTATTGTTGGCGAATCTTTCATTATTTTGAAAAGCTAATTTATTTTTATCAATGAATCTCTCAATTTTTTTATTTTAAATATTAGTTGCACTACCGATTATTTTTTAATCATAATTGTTTAGTAGAAAATATTGGTAAACCTCAACAATAATAGGAAGTTCTCCAATCATCATGGAATATTACAAATCAAAATTGAACATGTTTTACCTCGTGGCAATTATGAGGATACTTACTGTAGACACCTAAATTTGATTACACTACTTTGGTAATCTAATTTAGCCATCTCTAAAGGCATCATTAATTAAATTCTTATTTAATTAATCCTTTGTCATCCCCTAGTTGATTAATTTAATTAATCATCTATAGTCCTAATTGATAAATCAAATAATCTATTATTTATCAATTAAATCCTTTTCTCCTATCTAATTCCAAAAATCCCCATTTATTAAATAAATCTATTTGATAAATGAAATCCTCAAATTCAAAAAAACCCTAACCTATCTCTAATCCTCCATTTAGCCTAATCCACCCCATCCACCCATACTAACCAAGCTTAGCCACTAACTCACCCACCCTCATTAATGCCATCCACTTGCACATCTCTAACATCCCTAATATAATCCTAAACCCAAGCCTAATCCACCCCCTAATGTTGTCACATTTCTTAAACAAGTTTAAGACTTTCCTAATCCAAACCAAAGTCTCCCCTCAAAAAAACCCAACCACTAAGTCATGAGTGCTCTTACAAAACATAAAGACTCTTACAAGCCCACTCATGACTCTTACACCCATCTTCCACACTCATTCCTCTTACATCCCTCTTACATACTCAACCCCACTCATCATGCCCTTAACCAACCCTTAACCCTACCCTCTCACACTCATCCTCCTTGTGACAAGTGTCACCTTCCCATTGGTGCTAAACAAGCACAATCCATGTGCTCCCCTTTGAGTGCATCTTAGCCCTCCTTAAGCCTTCATCCATCCTTGCATCTAAGCCCTCCATCCCTCTACCCCTTAGCCTATAAATTGAATCCCATCCCAAGCCATTTCATCAACAATCTTTGAGCTAAAGTTACCATGCTATTTTGAGAACCAAAGCCATCAGCCATACCCTTATAATGCCAAATTGAGAGCTCACAAAGCTACCAATTTGCCATTACCCATCTCCATTGAAGCAGCTTTTGAGCATCTTGAGCATACATCCACAGCAAAAGGACACATCTACAGAATCAAGAAAGCATGGAGTGTTTTCTCTCGTGAGGTTTGCACTTCTTATTTTCTTTCTTAGTCTAAGCATATATGTGAATTTAGTTTTTGGTTTGTGAATGTTTACTTTATTTGTTAATGTTCTTTGCATACTGATTCTGGTTCTACACTTACATTATATTTAAAATCAACGTTGAAAACTAAATATTGGTAATATATCCCTAAAGTAACTAATAATTATGATAATTATTGATGAATAATTTTAATTTCTTCAATAATATATAATATTTAGGTGAATCAAATCTAATTATGTATCAAATATTGTGGTGAATCTTTAAGTTTAAATTTTTTAATAAAATAAATTATTGAGTGATTTTAAATATTTTAGAACTAAATTTATTTAAAATATGACAATTTAGGTTGCATTAAATCTTAAATTATTTGCCAAATTACTATCAAAACATTTCTAAAATTTGCAAAATTACAAATATTCACCACTGAAAAACACCCTACTAGGGAGTCTATGAAAAAATAAAGAAATTTTGCTATAGCAGCAAGGTTATGAAGTGTTTTCCATTTCTTTGCTGAAGATTAACATCTCCAAGTAATGTTTTATTCATTTGCAGTAGTAGCTTTGAGGGTTGAGTGTAAATTGTGTTGTTATCGAGAAAGTTTTTCTTGAATCAATTCAGCCAAGTTTTCTTTCAAAGTGTTGTTGTAAAAGTTTAGAGTCAAGAATGAACAAATGTGTTTGTTTTCTTTTCCAATTTTGTAAATTTCCAAGAGTGGTTTGATGATTTAGATATTTTTCATAAACTAAAAGTTTGATCTAGATTTGGCAAGTGATAAATTATGTTTTATTTCTCACAAGTGTGAGTGGTAACTCTAAATCTCTATACCGGTATCTCAGTTGATTTTACATTGTATATTTTGAAGCAATTTCAAGTTGCGTGGGAAGATACATGAAGCTTTTGATAGTAGTTCTTGGAAAAGAAGTGATGTCAATTCTTGATTTATAGTTGTTGGTATCGTATGCATCTATTGTTCTAAGAATTTGAATGCTAGAAAGTGAATCACAACAATGATCATATTTTTCCTCTTCTCTCTACATGGTTTTATGAATGGTGTGAAGGAGTTTTATATTTATGCCCATTCCAAATCAGCAAACCAAGTTTTAGCACCAACACTTAAGGTATTTTGATTTTTATGATTTTTATTTTCATGCAAGTCAATTGTTAGAAATCAGTGCCTCTATTTAGTGACTTTTAGCACTAGGAGAAAGTGGTAGAAGTTTTGTTTCAAAATGGAATCAGATTTTAGATCTAAGGTTAGTCTATCAAGCTATGAAAGTGTGATTGAAAATATTGCTATGTTGAAAAAGAAATCCCCATAAGATTGCCAGTTTCATAAGGAATATGGTAGTGAGTATTCAAGGTTTGGGATATTATCAAGTTTATATAAAGTTCAAATCAGCATTCATGAAGTTGCATTTTTCTTTAAGACCTAAGGAATCTTCATTACATGTTGTTTTCCTAGATGTCTTTATGTCTGATTTAGTTAACTGGCGAGAACATTTAAGATTAAAAAATCTTTTGCAAGTTGAAGAATACATCAAAACAATGGAAATTATTTTATATAACAATTGAATTCATGTTGAGTCTTCTAATGATGTTAGTGAATGTGCTGAAAGTCAGAATGAATATAATGAATTTATAGATAATGATAAGTTGTCTTCTGAGTGTGAAGAGAAGGATTAAGATTTTAGTGAATCACATGATTACAGTCAACATGAGGAAAATGGATACATGAATGAAATTGAATATTGTGGTAGTGTGTATGAGAGTAAAGAAATGTATAAGAACAATAGATGTAATTCTTACTATGATGAAAATGGGTATAGTGAAGACTCTATTTTTTTAGATTGTCATACTCATGGTTCTATTGTTGTAAGTTCTTAATGTCATCCAAATAATAATAACAACCAAGAGGATAGGATTTGTGATGAAGCCTTTTTGAACCCTGATGAAATTTTAGCTTTGTTAGCTAGTGATTTTGTAAGGTGTGTAAGTGTTTCTAAGGATGCTCATATTTTCCCTTATGATGTTTTTTCATTTAATGAAGTCATTTCCCCAAAATTTGATGTGGAAAGATATATAGAATCATATCCATCTCTGTCAAGGTTTGGATGTGTATATGAAAGTACCTCGAGTATTTGTGCACATGATGACTTGTTAGATGTGGGGGATGTTGTTGAAAGGAAATTTGGTACTATTTTAGATTCTTCTCATGTTGGTGATGATGCAATAATTTTTTATGCTTCATATGATGAAAATGAAAATAGTGAAAGTTGTATTTCTTATTTTGAGTTTTTCTTGTATTTTGATAAATCTTGTAATGATATGATCAATGAGTTCAAAGTTCCCTCTAACAAGTTGTTAGATAAAAATTATGATTATAGTCAACATTATTTTTTTAGGCACTTTCATGATACTTTTTCAAACTTGGTGACTAATCTGATGTTTTAGTGTGAAGAAGTTTCAACACATGATAAATCTGATTGGATGAGTAATGAGATTACAAGTGAGAAGGGATCAAATTTCACATACTCTTCACATCTAGTACACAAGGTGACTTGCAAATTTATGATGATTATGACTCTTTAAATGAGGAAGAGTATGAGCACTTTGTGTTTCTAGTTGATAGCATGCTATTAGGAATAAGGTGCCTCAACCTTGGATAATTCCTATTCTTATTATTTGTTTTTTAAATGTATTTTTTGCATATAATGTAATTAATTGTGAGTGTACATGTCTAGTTAGCATGTTGATGTGTCACTCCACTTGCATGTATCAGCACCTTGAATTATGACAGATTCCTATGACGTGTAAGAACAATCTTTGGAAAATTTAGTTGTGTGTAAGGAAATCATGATTAAAATGGTTATGACGGATTCCTATAATGTGTAAGAACTATTTCTGGAAGATTTTATTTTTTGTAAGCAAATCATGACTGAAATGGTTATGAAAAATTCCTATGACGTGTAAGAGCTATCTTTGGAAGATGCCCTAAAATGGAAAGTGCATTATATAAGCACTTTGAGGGTTGTAGATAGTTGGGGACTATGTGAAAGTGTGTGTAGTACCTTGTTAATTGTTACTGGATAAGTCTTCCATGTCCTCAAAGAGCTTGCAATATAAGTGTGTTGTAATCTTTAAGTTGAAGATAATACATTCTACAGGTTTTGGAGCGGTGGGGTTGTTTTACCGAAAGGTTTTTCCCCACCGACATATCTTTATGTTTATGCATTATTATTTCTCTTTTTATCTATGTATTCATGGTTGACTACAATATTATTGTTTACATAATATCAAATCTATAATTGTAAGGATTTTAAAAGAATTTGCACAATACTTTACTTAAAACATTAGTGTAGGAAGTTGTTTCCACACCTAAGTTTCCTTACAAGTGGTATAGAGCTTGATCAACTTTTGATCCTAGTTGTTGGCTAGGTTTTTTTGAGCTAATCTCAAGTTTAGTTTGAGTTTTATGCAAAGTATTATGAATCTTATTTATAGATTGAGATGGCTAGTTCATCATACAGAAAAAATGGAGGTGGAGAAATTTAATGGCACTAATTTTGAGTTGTGGAAACTCAAGATGGAAGACTTGCTTGAAGATCATGATCTATGGGAGGCAACTTCACTTGATGTGAGACCCACAAAAATATCTTGAGCAGATTGGGATCTCAAGGATCAGAAAGCTAAGGGTCTTATTAGACTTTGTCTAATTGATTCAATTCTCCTAAATGTTCTTGATGAGAAGACTGCAAACAATTTGTGGACACGGCTTGGGTAAGTGTATCAGGCCAAATCTCTGGTGAACAAGTTGTTCCTAAGGAAGATTTTTTATTCACTAAGAATGGAGGAAGGAGGATAGATGTTATAGATCATCTAAATGCTTTTAATTTATTGATTGCATAGTTGACATCATCTAGTGTCAAGATAGAGGAGGAGGATTGATGTATGACCCTATTATGTTCCTTGCCAAACATGGGACCATCTTGTGATGGCACTTGGAAGTACTTTAGTCACTTTCAAAATGGATGATGTGGTGTCTTCATTGTTATTTGAGGAGATGAGGAGAAAGTCATCAGATTTGGCTAAGGAAGATCTTTTTGTTCACGGTAGATCCAATGAAAAAGGCAAGCAAAATGACAAGTGTGGAAAGGCTAGACCCAAATCTCATGGAAAATCAAAGACTCCTAGAAAGTCCAAGGCAAAATACTAGAACTATGATAAGATTGGGTACTTTCATAAAGACTATATAGAAACAAATAAGAAGAAGAAGAAGACCTTAGATTTAGGTTTAGAAAAATATCAAGAAGATGGAAATGCTTTCATTATAGCCTTGGTAGTGCATGCATCTGATGATGTGTGGTTGATAGACTCTGGTGCTTCTTTCCACATGACCTCTCATCGAAGTTGGTTCTCAAAGTATGAAGTTTTTGATGGTGGAAAGGTGTACTTGGTTGATGATCCTCACCTAAAAATAGTTGGACGAGGATAGGTCACTATCAAATTCCCTGATGGATGAGTAAAGGGAATCAACAAGGTAATGCACATCCTTGGTTTGGCACAAAACCTATTATTTGTAAGTATGTTGAATGATGTAGGTGTGCAAGTTGTTTTCTCCAAAGATGGATGTAAGCTAATAAGAAGAGCTATGGTGCTTGCTAAGGGTACTAGGATAGGTACTCTGTTTCATCTTGATGCATGCATTTCTTAGTGTAATAGTTCTTTTGTTTCACAGAAGAGAGCAGCTATCATTTCATCCCCACCATTTGAACAAGCAGTAAAGAAAACTATGGTTATTGGTTTCGATGAAAGTGAAACATGTGTACCTAAGGTTTTGTTATTGTATGTTAGATTCTATTTATTCCTTTTCTTTGATTACCAACACCGATGAGCCTAGATCTATGAAAGAGAATTTGGATATGGAAGATGTAGGTTCCTAGATTGAGGCCATGGATGATGAGATGGCTTCATTGGATAAAAAAAAAACTTGGAACCTTGTACCTTTTCCTAATGGACAAAAACTTGTTGGTAGCAAATGGGTGTTCAAGAAGAAATTCTATGCAAATGGAAATGTTGAAAGGTACAAAGTTGGATCAGTTGCAAAGGGATATTCATAGGTAGAGAGAAAATATCATGGTGAAATATTCTCTCCTATTGCAAATTTGACATCTATTAGAGTTTTGTTATCACTTGATGCATCATATGATTTAGAGATAGAACAGATGGATGTGAAGACAACTTTCCTTCATGGTGATTTGGAGGAAGAGATTTATATGTCACAGCCTAAGCAGTACATTGTTAAAGGTAAAGAATCATTGGTTTGCATATTAAAGAAGTCTCTATATGGTTTGAAACAATCTCTTAGGATGTGATACCTTAGTTTGATGCCTTTGTGTTGTCAATTGGATTTGTAAGATCAAAATTAGATCATTGTGTTTATTTTAGATTTGAAAATGATTAGATTCTTATTGTTCCATTATATGTTTATGATATGTTGCTATTTGGGAAGGGTAAGTGTATAATTTCTGATTTTAAATCTCAGTTGTTAGCATAGTTTGAAATAAAAGATCTTGGGACAGAAAGGTACATCTTGGGTATGGAAATTAGTAGAGATAGGTCTAACAAAAAACTTTGACTGAGTCAGAGTAAGTATGTGAAGTCTGTGTTGGATAGGATCAGCATGGCAAATTATAGACCTTTGTATGTTCCTATTTTTATGGGAACAAAGTTGTCTGTAGATGATTGTCCAAAATCTCCTAGTGAGGTGGAGGACATGAGTAGAGTACCTTATGCTAGTGTAGTTGGCAGTCTTATGTATGCTATGGTTTGTACTAGACCAGACATTGCCCAAGCAGTGGAAGTTTTGAGCTAGTTTATGGCTAATCCTAGATGGGTATATTGGGATGTAGTTAAGTGAGTATTTAGATATGTGAGGGGTACATTAGATTACTCCATGTGTTATCATGATAAATCTTCTAGAGCTCTGCATTCAATTTGTATCTGTGTGTTTGTGGATTTAGATTGGGCAAGTGATATTGATAGCAAGAGATCCACTAGTGCTTATGTGTTCACTATGTTTGGCAGTGCCATCAATTGGATGAATAAGAGACAAACTGTGGTTGCTTTTTCCACTACAAAATTTCAGCACATGGCTACTACTCATACTTTTAAGGAAGCCATTTGGCTTAGGATATTGTGTTCTGATATTGGTGTTGATGCAGGATAGATTACTATTTGTTGTGATAGTCAGAGTACTATTTGCCTTGCAAAGAATCTAGCTTTTCATGCCAAAATGAAGCACATTGATGTAAAGAAGATTGTGGTTATTGGTTCTAATGGCAGTGCAACATGTGTACATGAGGATGATTGTAATCTTGAGTTTGACTTCTGTGAACATTATGTCAATGATAAACAAAATCATGTTCAATTTTACTCTAGTTCTATTAAATCTTCTAATATTTTGGATCTTATTTGTTTTGATGTATTTTGTCCTGTAAAAGTTCCTTCAATCTCCAGTTTGTATTTTTTGTATCTTGCATAGATTGTTATAGTACAAGGACATGGATTTATTTCCTGAAAAGTAAGACACAAGTCTTTTGTTGGTTCAAGGAATTTAAAGCCCTTGTAGAGAATCAGACTAGTAAGATGATTAAGTGTGTGAGAACTAACAATGGTGGTGAGTTTTGTTCAATAGAGTTTGATAGTTCTGTGAAGAATGAGGTATCGAGAGGCATAAGACAAATCCTTATACCCCATAGTAAAATGGAGTTGTAGAAAGAATGAACATAACACTGATGGAGAAGGCTAGGAGTATGCTTTGTGGAGCTGGTCTTGAACAATGGTTTTGGGTTGAAGCTATGGCCACTACTTGATATCTAGTTAACAGATCTCCTACATTATCTCTTGTTGGCAAGACACCCATGGAGGTGTGGTTTGGTAAGAAGCCTTCAATTGGCATCTCCATGTTTTTGGTTGTGAAGCTTATGCACATGTCCCAAAGGAGAAAAGATCTAAGTTGGAAAACAAAGTTTTCAAATTTATCTTCATTAGATACAATATTGGTATGAAAGGATATAAACTTTGGGACCCTCTAACTAATAAGGTGTTGTATAGCAAAAATGTTATTTTTAGAGAGCTAACATCTTCTCCTATTGTTCTATAACCAAATGAAAAAGAAAAGAAGGAAGATATTATTCAGTTGCCTCCTACCTGTGAGAAGACTGAATAGAAGGACCATGTTGGGTCTAGTGATGAGGATAGCTCTAGTAGCTCTAAAATTTTAGAAGAAGAGGAAGAAAAACCTCAACCTCAGACCTTCAAGAGATCCATGAGAGTAAGGAAGTAGCCAAAAAATTTTGGTTATTCTATGCTAGATTCCAATTGTCCCTTTTCTTTGATTACTAACATTGATTAGCCTAGATCTATGAAAGATGCTTTGGATATGGAAGATGTAGGTTCCTAGATTGAGGCCATGGATGATGAGATGGATTTATTGGATATAAAAAAAATTTGGAACCTTGTAACTTTTCCTAAAGGACAAAAACCTATTGGTAGAAAATGGGTGTTCAAGAAGAAATTCTATGTAGATGGCAGTGTTGAAAGGTACAAAGCTAGATTGGCTGTGAAGGGGTATTCATAGGTAGAGGGAATAGATTATCGTGAAATATTCTCTCCTATTGCAAATTTGACATTGATTAGATTTTTATTATCACTTGTTGCATCATATGATTTAGAGATGGAATAGATGGATGTGAAGAAAACTTTCCTTCATGGTGATTTGGAGGAAGAGATTTATATGTCACAGCCTAAGCACTACATTGTTAAAGGTAAATAATCATTGGTTTGTAGATTAAAGAAGTCTCTATATGGTTTGAAACAATCTCCTAGGATGTGGTACCTTAAGTTTGATGCATTTGTATTGTCAATTGGATTTGTAAGATCAAAATCAAATCATTATGTTTATTTCATATTTGAAAATGATCACCTTCTTATTGTTCTTTGGGAAGGGTAAGGGTATGATTTCTGATTTTAAATCTTAGTTGTCAGGAAAATTTGAGATGAAATATCTTGGGGCAGCAAGGTAGATCTTGGGTATGGAAATCAATAGAGATAGGTCTAATAGAAAACTTGGGTTGAGTCAGAGTAAGTATGCGAAGTCTATGTTGGACAAGTGTAGTATGGAAAATTTTAGACCTTTGTGTGTTCTTGTTTCTACGGGAACAAATTTATCTGTAGATGATTGTCCAAAATCTACTAGTGAGATGGAGGACATGAGTAGAGTATCTTATGCCAATGTAGTTGGTAGTCCTATGTATGCTATGGTTTGTACTAGACTAGACATTGCCCAAGTAGTGGGAGTTCTAAGCAAGTTTATGGCTAATCCTAGATGGGTACATTGGGATGCAGTTAAGTGAGTATTTAGATATTTGAGGGGAACATCATATTACTCCATTTGTTATCATGGTAACTCTTCTAGAGCTCCACATTTAGTTTGTATTCATGGGTTTGTGGATTCAGATTGGGCAAGTGATATTGATAGTAGGAGATCAACTAGTGCTTATGTTCACTATGTTTGGTGGTGCCATTGGTTGGATGAGTAAGTGACAACCTGTGGTTTCTTTGCCCACTACAAAAGCTGAGGACATGGATGCTACTCAAGCTTGTAAGGAACCCATTTGGCTTAGGAGATTGTATTCTGATATTGGTGTTGATGTAGGAAAAATTACTATTTGTTGCAACAGTTAGAGTGTTCTTTTTCTTGCAAAGAATCCAACTTTCCATGCTAGAATAAAGCACATTGATGTACAATTTCATTTTTTGATAGATATGTTGGAAGATGGAAAGGTAAATTTGGAGAAGGTAGATAATATAAAGAATGTTGCAGATGCATTGACAAAACTAGTAGGTATAGAGAATTTCAAATGGTGTTCAGAGTCTATGGGCCTTTCAGCCTATAGCGGTTAGTTCTTGTTATGTTCATATTGCTCTTACAAGGTGTTCAACAAGTGGGAGAATGTTAGGAATACGGTGTCTCAAACTTGGATAATTCCTATTCTTATTATTTGTTTTTTAAATGTATTTTTTGCAAATAATGTAACTAAGTGTGAGTTTACATGTCTAGTTGGCATGTTGATGTGTCATTCCACTTACATGTGTTGGCATCTTGAATTATGACGGATTTCTATGATGCGTAAGAGCTATATTTGGAATATTTAATTGTGTGTATGGAAATAATGACTAAAATGGTTATGATAGATTCCCATGACACATAAGAACTATTTTTGGAATATTTGATTATGTGTAAGGAAATCATGACTGAAACGGTTATGATGGATTCCTATGATGTGTAAGAGCTATCTTTGGAAGATACCCTAAAATGGAAAGTGCATTATATAAGCACTTTGAGGGCTATAGATAATTTTGGAATGTGTGAAAGTGTGAGTAGTGTATTGTTGGTTACTACTGGATAAGTCTTCCATGTCCTAAAAGAGCTTGCACTATAAGTGTGTTGTAATCTTTGAGTTGAAGATAATACATTGTGCAGGTTTTGGAGGGTGGGGTTGTTTTACCGAAAGATTTTTCCCCACCGGTATATCTTTGTGTTTATCTATTATTATTTCTCTATTTTTTTTTTCTATATTCATGGTTGACTACAATATTATTGTTTACATAATGTTGAATCTATAATTATAAGGATTTTAAAAGAATTTGCACAATACTTTCCTTAATGGATTAGTGTAGGAAGATATTTTTCCACCTGAATTTACTTACACATGCATTAGTATTTTGATAATGGTGACTCTCAGTTTCATTTTGGAATTCAAGAGCATGCTGATATGCATTTTCATAGTGAGCAAGATGAAGAGAGTGTTTCAAGTTTCTATATGCACTATGAAAGTGATTTTGTTTTACCTAATTTGCTAATGAAAAATTCTAATGTGTTTGGTGAAATAATTGAGAATGATACTTATAGCTTACCTTAGGAAGATGTAAATGAAAATTAGGTGTTTGATAAATGTAAGAAGTTTCGAGAAGTTTTGGTGGCCTTGGGCCACCATCTTGTACAATTAAATTAGGTTTATTATTTTCAATAAAGATGTTTGAGAGAAGTGTTTGTAATGTCCCCTTTCTAGCATTCATAGCATGATGTTGTCGTTAGCTGATGCAGGAGCATCCAGAGGTATAAGGGAAATCCTATGTCACCCAAAAAAATGTACTTAGACTTAGTTTTTGTTTCATGTCTTTACATTTTTGGATACCCATTTGGGTCAAATAAAGGTTCCAACTCTCACAGTTCCACTATCAGTGTGTTTGAAAATCTTGAAAAAATAGGAGCGTGCAATTTGGCCATCATTTTGGTGACCTAGAAGGTGTGAATTGGCCAGATGAATATAATTGTGATTTAGAGCATTCCAGAAAAAGAATAACATCAAAAGGCCCCACGGTTTGAAAGTTATTACAGTTTTTCAGGTTTTGGAGACCCCCTAAGAATGCTTCAAAGTCAAGTTAGGGGCATTAAATGACCTTGAAAAGGGCCAAAAAAGGGGGACGAGCTAAGCTTTTCCATAGGGCTATAGAGAACTTCGAGAGCTTTCCAAAAATGCAAACGGTTCATCAATCAGAGCTATGGTTCAAAAGTTATGCCTCTCGGAAGTTCGATTACCATTTCTAGATTCTTCTAGATTTGCACCGACTTCTAACATAGCTTTCGAAACCTTCTATTTGGTTGGTGGATGCCTACTAGACTTTCTAGAATGTAATCCTAGTCCTTAACCCTCCGGGGTCTATTTAAGGATATTTTTGGCATTGTAAAAGGCAGTTCGGAGTGGAGTTTGAGAGGAGGTACCATAAGGAGAATTTATCTCCAGATTTATGCTATTGTAAGCCCTTAGGGCATGTTTTGAAGTTTATTTTCTTGTACTATTTGTACTAGCTTATTTTTTCAGTTAATATAATTTCACTTTTCTGTTGTTTCCATTCTATTCTTGGGTTGTGTCCCCATCAAGTGGTATCAGAGTAGGTTGTCCTGAGTGTGTAGACAGAATGCCGACTGTGAGGCAGTTTGCACCAGGACTGTGTGGTTGTGGGTTTGAGTTAAGAATATGCCTCCACAAAGAGAGCGTGGTGGAAGGGCCAGAGCTATTAATCTTGAGGAGGTTAGAGCCCTCCAAAGGCAGGTGCAGGCATTGCAAGATGAGCTTCGTAGAGGAGCAAATGTTGCCGCAGGTGACAACAGTGAGGATGACAATGAAGAAGAAGAAATGGGACCAGAAGGGGAACTTGACAGGGAAGTTTTGAATCCTGTAGAGGAAAGGCTTTTTAGGGCCGTTACTAAGTTTGGGTAAAGACCCACAATTGAAGTGGGTGTATTTTTCAGGAAATCTGAAACCAGATGAGTTGATCGATTGGATCAATGAACTAGAAGAATACTTTGAGTATGAGGATATAAGGGACCCAGATAGGGTTAAGTTTGCAAAGGCCAAACTGAAAGGCCATGCCAAAATCTGGTGGCAAGAGGTTCAACTGGAAAGAAATAGAAGAGGAAAGGAGAAGATCACAAGATGGGATCGCATGGTGGACAAATTGAAGAAGCAGTTCATTCCTGTGGACTATGAGCTTGATTTGTTTAAGAAGATGCATGGGTTAAAGAAAGCAGGAAGATCAGTCCAAGAATATACAAAGGAATTTTACCGACTCTTGATTACAGCAGGGCATGCAGAAGAAAATAAGGAGAAGGTTGCTCGTTATATCAATGGATTGAGACCTAGCATCCAGGAGGAATTAAGTATGGTAAGAATGACTAGCATTGAAGAGGCATACCAGTTTTCCCTACAAGTTGAAGAGAAGTTGAATAAAAGGTTTGAAGGAAGACAAAGAGGGCATGGTCAAGGAGGAAGGGGAAGTGGTAGATCATCTGGAGGCCGCAATGAAACCCAAAAGAAAAATGAAGATGTGGGTACTAGCAGAAACCAGAGGAATGAGGGTTTCAACCGCTCCCATGATCAAGACTTTGGAAATCAAAGAGGAAGAGGACATGGACAAGGAAGAGGAGGCTTCCATGGAACCTATTTCCATTGCAATGAAGAAGGTCATCGTGCCTTTGAATGCGCTCAACAACAAGGAAGGACAGATAGGAGAGCTGAGGGCCAAGCTAGGGTTGCTCATGTGGATGAGGATGCACAATCATCACATTCAGAGGATGTAGAAAGAGGAGAGACCTTGGTAAATGAAAGAGTCCTACTAAGTGGTGAGAATGAACTAGGACAACAAAGGAGTTTGTTTCATACCAGATGCAAGTGTGAGGATAAATGTTGTGGTGTGATCATTGATGGTGGTAGCACTGATAACTTGGTATCAGAAGAGATGGTCTCTAAGCTAAAGCTCAAGAGGGAGAAACATCCCCAACTCTATCGGATTTCTTGGGTAAAAGATGATCATAAGGTCCTAGTAAGTGAACAAAGTTTAGTAAAATTCAAAATTGGGAGTTACCATGATGAAGTTCTTTGTGATGTTATTTCGATGGATGTTTGCCATCTATTGTTGGGTAGACCATGGCAGTTTGATAGACATGCAATACATGATGGACATGCAAACACATACTCTCTGACAAAGGATGGAGTTTGCCACAAATTGAAGCCCATGAAAAAGGAAGGTGAAAAGGTATGTAGTAGTGCCAAGATTTGTCTTGTTGATGGAAGGAAGTTTTTAGATGGCATGAAACGTCAGCATATGTGCTATGCTTTGATTCCTAGGAAAGGTAAAGAAGGTAGTAGTGAAATACCATTTGAAGTTTCAGATTTACTAGGGGAATTCAGAGATATTATCTCTGATAATGTTCCATATGGATTGCCATCAGTAAGGAAAATCAGTCATCAGATAGATCTGATTCCAGGAGCTAGTTTGCCTAACAAGGCTGCTCACAGGATGACTCCTACTAAAATAGAGGAGCTAAATAAACAGGTTCAGGAGCTGTTGAGGAAGGGCTTGATTCGAGAGAGCCTGAGTCCATGTGCAGTACC
Source organism: Cupressus sempervirens (assembly GCA_028749045.1). Lineage (NCBI taxonomy): Eukaryota > Viridiplantae > Streptophyta > Pinopsida > Cupressales > Cupressaceae > Cupressus > Cupressus sempervirens. Next base: position 893,734,575 of record CM053783.1, read on the forward strand.
TGCAGTACTCACACAAAAGAAGGATGGAGAGTGGAGGATGTGTACAGATTCTCGAGCTATAAATAGGATAACCATCAAGTACCGATTTCCTTTGCCAAGGATGGATGATATTATGGACTGCTTGAGTGGAGCTCAATACTTCACAAAGATAGATCTGAAGAGTGGTTATCACCAGATATGGATTCAAGAAGGAGATGAGTGGAAAACAGCCTTCAAGACCAAGGAGGGTCTTTATGAGTGGTTAGTCATGCCCTTTGGATTGACGAATGCCCCAAGCACCTTCATGCGGCTCATGAATGAGGTACTTAAGAATTTCTTGGGAAAATTTGTTATTGTCTATTTGGATGATATTTTAATTTTCAGCAAGACTTTGGAAGAACATTTATTGCATATTCGTAGTGTCCTTGAAAGGCTAAGGGAAGAGAAACTGTTAATTAATCTAAAGAAGTGTAACTTTGCAAAAAGGGATTTAGTCTATTTGGGGTTTGTTATATCACCTGAAGGTCTCAAAATGGATTCGAAGAAGGTAAAATCCATCTTGGAATGGCCTACTCCAAGGTCTGCTACTAAGGTAAGATCATTTCATGGTCTGGTTAGTTTTTATAGGAAGTTTATTAAGAATTTCAGTGGCATATGTGCACCCCTAACTGATACAGTAAGAGGGGATAGAAAAGAGTTCAAATGGACTGTAGTAGCTGCGAGAAGTTTTGAATTGCTGAAGAAGAAGGTAACAGAACAACCTATGTTGGCACTTCCAGATTTTAGAAAAGTGTGCTCCAGGTGGATTGTGATGCTAGTGGCAGTGCTATTGGGGCTATATTAAGCCAAGAAGGTAAGCCTATTGCATATTTTAGTGAAAAATTGAATGATGCAAAGAAGAAGTATTCTGTTTATGATCAAGAGTTCTATGCAATAGTTTAGGCCTTAAAGAAATGGAGGCATTATTTATTGCCAAAGGAATTTGTTTTGTATACTGATCATCAGGCATTACAGTACCTAAATAGCCAAGGTAAATTGAATCAGAGGCATATGAAGTGGGTATAATTCTTGCAGAGTTATCCCATGATTCCTACATTTCCTCCTAGAGCTCTAGAGCAGCTTGTACCAGAGCCCTTGATTACTGATATACAGGACCAGTTGAGGAGAGATTGGGAAGTTGAAGGGCCAAATTTTATTGCTGCAATTACCTTTAGGGAGTATATGGATGTGCGGATGAAACATATGCCATGTGGACATAACAGGAACCAGAGCTATGAGCTACAGAAGAAAGTAGGGAGACTTGAGTTACCATATTATGATGGCTCAGGAAAGTCTACAGAAAGAGCTTGGGTTCAAAAGCTTGACACATACTTTCAATTGAACCCTATGCCTAAGGAAGAAGCTATTAATTACATAGCAATTCATCTGGATGGGTTAGCACACGAGTGGTGGCATCATGGTATGGTCACTATGGGACATGCACACATTACCTCATATGTGGAGTTTATAGAGAGGCTGATTGAATGTTTTGATAGGAAGGATCCAGAACTCCATTTCAAGGAGTTAGCTCAACTTAAACAGTGGGGATCATTGGAAACATACATTTTAGAGTTTTAGAAACTTGCAGTGTTAGTAACAGATGTATCTGAACGAAGGATACTAGTTCTATTTATGGATGGGTTAGCTGATCCGTTGAGAGGGTGGATTAAAGCTCTCAACCCTCCCACTTTGTAGGAAGCCATTAAGAAAGCTCATGACATGGATTCCTCTTCATCTTCAAAAAATAAATTCCAGGCAAAGAGTTTCCCTTCAAGGAAAGATAAGGACAGGAAACCTTTTCATAAAGAGGTTCAGCCAGCTAAGGAGGAAAATAAGAGGTTGGACAATGAGACACTTAATTATCTCAAGAAGAAGAAGCTTTGTTTTCATTTCAAGGAGCCTTGGGATTTGTCACATAAGTGTCCATTGAAAGAAAAAGCTAAGCAGATGGAGTACTTTTCAGCCGAAGAGTTAGTAGATGGAGATTCAGAGCAGTCATCCGAATCATATGGAGATGATGATAGTTCTTCATAGGAGGAAGCACGCGGTGATAGCATGATAGCTCAGTTGTCAAGTATATAGGAGGCCGTCACTTTCAGAGTTAGGGGAACCTTGGATGGATAGAGAGTTGTGGCACTCATTGATACAGGGGTGACACATAACTTCATTGATGAGAAGTTTGTGACACACAGAGGGCTACATACAGAGGAGCATAGGGGATTTAAGGTGATGGTTGTTGATGGCTTCAAAATTGAATGCACCAAGAAAATCTCCAACTTGCAGCTTTGTTTGGGAGATTATGACATGACAGGACATTTCTTTGTGGTCAACATTGGTGATCAGGATATGGTGCTTGGGATGAACTGGATGAAGTCTCTGGTAGAGTTTACATTTAACCTTGAGAAAATGGAAATGAGGTTTGAGGAAAATGGTAAGAAGATAGTGCTCAGAGGTTTGTCAGATGGGAGACTTTGAGTGGTGTCACTCAAGTGGATGTAGAGTTTCTTTAGACATGATCAGGTGCAGTGGGCAGCAGAGTTTAGAGTAATGCCTGAGATGGCAGAGCAGCATAAACAAGAGTATCCACCTGATGTACAAAAAATAATAACCAAACATACTAAGGTGTTTGGTGAGATACCTCTAGGGAGACCCCCGGATAGGAGAATTGAGCATGTTATTGAATTAGAGGAAGGGGCTAAGCCAGTTATCATCACACCTTACCGCCATCCGAAGAGATGTAAGGATGAAATAGAAAAGGAAATTAAGGAGTTGATTGATATGGAGCACATACGGCCAAGCAAAATTCCTTTCGCTTCTTCAGTAGTATTGGTGAAGAAGAAGGATGGTACAATGAGGATGTGCATTGATTATAGGGAGCTAAACAAGAAGACAATCAAGAACCGATACCCTATCCCGCGCATCAATGAGCTTATTGATGAATTGCATGGTGCATGCTACTTCTCCAAGATTGATTTGAGATTCGGCTACCATCAGATATGGGTTAGAGAGGTGGATGTGGAGAAGACAGCTTTTATATGCCACTATGGACATTTTGAGTTCTTAGTCATGCCCTTTGGGTTGACAAATGCCCCTACCACTTTCCAGTCCTGTATGAATAGAGTGTTCAGAGATCAGTTGAGGAAGTTTGTGTTGATATTTTTTGATGATATACTGATATACAGCCGTACTTGGGAGGAATATTTGAAGCATATTGATACAGTGCTCAGTATTCTAGAGAGGGAGTCATTATATGCCAAGATGAGTAAATGTGAGTTTGGGATGACAGAGTTGCTCTATCTAGGGCATATTATTAGTGCAAGAAGTGTTCGGGTTGACCCAGACAAGATCAGGGCCATTTTGGATTGGCCACCACCGAGGAACACTTCACAACTCAAGGGATTTCTCGAGCTTTGTGGGTTCTATGACAGATTTGTGAAGGTATTTTCATAGATAGTAGCACCACTTACAGATGTGACATGGAAAGATAGTTTCAAGTGGTCAAAGAGGGCTTAGGATTGTTTTGACAGGTTTAAGGAGCTGATGAGTACATGTCTTGTTTTAGCCATTCCAGATTTCACCAGGCCCTTTGAGCTACAGTGTGATGCCTTGGGAGAGGGCATAGGAGTTGTTCTCATGCAAGACAAACATCCCTTCACATATGAGAGTAGAAAATTATGAGGTGTGGAGAGAACCTATAGCATCTACGACAAAGAGATGCTAGCAATCATGCACGCGCTAGCTAAGTTCAGGCAGTACTTAGTGGGAAGCCAGTTCACAGTAAAAATAGATCATAATAGCTTGAAACATTTCCTTGGACAGAAGGACCTTAATGACAGACAACAGAAATGGGTGAGTAAATTACAGGCCTATGATTTTGACATAGCCTATGTCAAAGGGAAGAAAAATATTGTTGCAGATGCTTTATCTAGAAGGCCTCATTTGCTTGCTATTGGGATAGTCATGGATGATTGGAGAGAGATGATCTTGGCAGAATATGCTAAGGATAGTTGGGCATCTAGCATTATTGAGGGAGCAATTCAAGATAGTCGATACACTGTTGTAAATGATCTGATCATCTACAAGGAAAGGATTTATTTAGTACCCGGGTCTGCTATGAAGAAGAAGATTTTGAGGGCATTTCATGATTCACCAATGGCAAGACATCCTGGATTCTTTAAGACATATCGGCAGGTGAGAGAGCGCTTCACTTGGAAAGGACTCAAATTAGAGGTGCTTCAGTTTGTGAGGGAATGCCCTGTGTGTCAGCAGCACAAATAGTAGAACTATTTTTTCGAGAGATATTCAGACTACATGGGATACCACAGAGCATAGTTAGTGATAGAGACAGCAGATTTATGAGCCACTTTTGGCAGGAGTTGTTCAGGTTATGTGGAATAGAGCTCACTCTGAGTACCAGCTACCACCCCCAAACTGATGGGCAGACAGAGATAGTGAACAAATGGGTTGAGGGGTACCTTCGAAACTACATTGCAGGAGAGCAGAAGGCTTGGGTGAAGTGGCTACATCTAGGGGAGTACTGCTATAATACCTCTTTCCATATGTCTATTCAAATGTCCCCTTTTATGGCACTGTACGGGTATGATGCTCCTAATTTTTTGGATTTGTTATTTGGGGACAGCAGGGTGCCTAAGGCCAAGGATACTTTGCAGGAGTGCCAGGACATTATGCGATCCTTGAAGGAAAATTTACAAAAAGTACAAAATTAGCAGAAGCAATATGCTGATTAGCACAGGGTTGAGAGGTCTTTTGAGGTGGGAGATATGGTGTACCTCATGTTACAGCCATATAGACAGTCCTCTCTCAAGAAGAGTGGAGCAAAGAAATTGAAACCATGCTACTATGGACCATTCAAAGTAATCAGGAGAGTGGGCGAAGTAGCTTATGAGTTGGAGTTGCCTGCAGACAGTAAAGTGCATAATGTGTTCCATGTGTCACGCCTTAAGAAGGAATTGGGTCACAATGTGGTGCCTTCAGTAGTATTGCCACCTCTTGATGATGAGCAAAAGCTTATCTTGGTTCTCGAGGCCATACTTGACTCCAGGGAGAGGGTGCTTCATAGGAGGACTATCAGGGAGTATCTAGTGAAGTGGAGGAACCTACCTGTCGAGGATGCTACTTGGGAAAATGAGCAGATATTGCAGCATCCAGAGCTGAAATTGCTTGAGGAGAAGCAATTTTGGGAAGGGTAGATTGTAATGTCCCCTTTCTAGCATTCATAGCATGATGTTGTCATTAGCCTATTTCCCCATAGTCCCGTAGGCTAACTAGGACATTAAAGGGGCTTAGAGGCCATTTGGCCTAGACAGTTTCAGTTGCAGGTCTTTCTGAGGGGTTCTAGGGCAACTTTGGGCATACTTACTATTTATAGTAAGTCATCTTGGACATGGCCGGACATTCAGTCATAGTGGTATGTCGATGGTAATTGTTTAAAATCGACAGGAAAACTTATTTATCATTGATAAGATTTGTTATGCATTGATAAAGCCATTTTATAAAGTTAAATTTAAATATTTAACTTTATTAATGCATAGACTATAGTTTGTGGGAAATATTTAAATTAAAAGAGTTCCCTTTATTTTTATAACACATTGGAGACATAAGGTACATAAAGGGAGTTATGTTTTATCCCACATTGAGAAAACGAAGGATTGAGCTCTTGTGAGAACACTATAAAAGAAATGGAAGAGTTTTTTTTTTTTTTTGTATGCTTGGATGAAGATTAATGTTATGTTGTTGGATATCTGATTATCAGGCTTGGAGGATGGAATCCCTCTTTGCTAGCATTCTCTTCGCTATTGGAAGACACAGTCAGGAGGATCAAGGGTGTTTTCACTTCAGGAAATACACTGGGTTTCATTTGGGGCGTTCGCATAAAGAAATTTACAAGGGTTTGAGATGCAGATCTAAAGTTAGTTATTGCTATAGTGCTGCATGAACAGTATTTTGCTACAGTCGGCATGAATAGTATTTTGCTACAGTACGACGTGAATAGTGTTGGTATCAAGTTTACTTGTTTTTTCAGCTGATTAGAAGTTTGGAGGGCTGCCGACTACATCTGCAAAATACTATGGCAACTAATTCCAAGTTTCTTCTGTCAAATTTTGATACTTTGCATAATAATTGTTGAATACAAGTCTGAATGGTTGTTGCAGCCTTTAAGGCAGCTGTAATTGCACATCTACATTTAAAAATCACCCTTTATCAGTAGATTGAAAGAGTTTCCAAATTTTTCATATACTGTTGAATGTGTGCCAAGTGTTTGTGAAAATGTTATGATGTGTATTATGCATTTTAATGTCACTTCATAGTTGTTCGTAAATCTACTCATTGGAAAGCAATTTATTGAGGAAATCAGCTTTATGAGTTTGCATACAAAGTGTTTGACAATATTCCTTAAGTTAAATTTCTACAATTCAAAGTTCAAATCAGGGGAGGATATTACAGTGTTGGAGTGGTTTGCTTCTTCCATAAATTTGAAATCCTGTCCATGTTCACAAGGCACACACATCCCCTAAACAGAGCTAGTTTTTGCCTAATTTTTCAGCTAGCCAAAAATTTGAAAATACCTTGTGAAAATAAGGAAGAAAATGTGTTTTTCCTTCTTAGTGTTTATGAAAATTTGTCATTTCTCATGGAAAAAACATAGAAAATATCCATGTCATGTGATTTTGATGATTTATTTATAAATCAACATGCAAGTATGACATAGGGATACATTAAAACCATGTTTATTCATGTGATTTTTCATATCACTAGGTTTTGTGGCTATTTTCTATATTAAAATGGTCACACCTCTATAATGTTTTAAGTTATAATGTTGTGTAGCTATTAGTCGAATGATCATTGCACCCTTGCAAGTGTTAATGATAACTTCAAGGTCAGGGTTGTGAAGGTACAAAAATGTGACATGTGGCAACAACTTGCTAACAAGGATCAAATAACCATAATCATTTTTTGGGACTAAGTGTGAAATGAAAAAAGAGTTTTTGAGAAAGTCTCTAGAATGATGACACTTCTCCCTAAGGGCCCCTCTTTGGTTTCCAAGCAATATAAAATAATGCTTGGTCATAGCCATCAAGTCTTAGAAGATCGACGCTCATCGTATTTTCACTTTATAGAGTTGCACGATGGATAGCCAAAGAAAAATGTGAGCATTCAACACATGGAGATGGTGGGACCAGATTCAACTATGGGCCACAAAAGAAATATGTTAGAATGAGTTGAAAGAATTGCGAGATTTGATTGGTCAAAGGTGCTGACTGAGATAACAGATTTTTAGTTTTACAGATCACTATTGATCAGATGCAAAATGATGGTTGTTGCTTTCTTTCTTTATAAAGATGCATGAAGATTAGTTAAAGTGAGAAAGCAATGTAATGATGCATGTATCAAGGGGGCCGATGTTAAAGATAGCAGGAGTCAAGTTCATGGTTCTTGTAGTATCGTATTTTAAAAATCCTTGAATATATTTCTAGTTGTGAAGCAACAATGAATGAGGAAATAGTCAAGATAATAGTCATTGCACCATTGCACAGTTAAGCCAAGAACAATGATTTTGAGTTGCAAGACTATGATGGGAATTTGATGGTTAGAGGAGATAGTCATTGTACCATTGCAAGGGTTTGAAGTGAAGTAAAAGATAAGTTACAAATATGCAAAAATTAATCATGACAATTAACATTTAAGTAGTTGCAACATCATATAGAGTTATTACTAAGCTAAGGTTAATGTTACAAAGTAGCAAAATACTTTGATCGCATTTTCATGGGGTAAGCGCTACGGTTAAGTTTTGTGGTTGCGAGACTGTGAATGAAGAAAGTGTTAATGCTAAAAGGGTTCAATGCAACATTGAATGGTTTCAAAAATAGTTAAGATCTTGAATTTTGACATTGTGAGGTGAAGTAACAGTCATCAATTTCATTTTTGAATTCAAGAGGATGCTAATATGCATTTTCATAGTGAGCAAGATGAAGAGAGTGTTTCAAGTTTCTATATGCACTATTAAAGTGATTTTGTTTTGCCTAATTTGCTAATGAAGAATTCTAATGTGTTTGGGGAAATAATTGAGAATGATACTTACAACTTACCTCAGGAAGATGTAAATGAAAATTAGGTGTTTGAAAAAGGTAAGAAGTTTTGGTGGCTCGGGGAAACCATCTTGTACAATTAGATTAGGTTTACTATTTTCAATGAATATTTCCAAGAGAAGTGTGGAAGTGGTTTTCTTCTTCCATAAATTTGAAATCCTTGCCATGTTCACAAGGCACACACATCCCCCAGATAGAGCCACTTTTGGCCTAATTTTTTAGCTAGCCAAAAAAATGGAAATAACTTGTGAAAATTAGGAAGAAAATGTATTTTTCCTTCTTAGGGTTAATGAAAATTTGTCATTCCTCATGAATAAAACATAGCAAATAGTCATGTCATGTGATTATGATGAACTATTTATAAATGAACATGCAAGTATGACATAGGGATACATCAAAACCATGTTTATTCATGTAATTTTTCTATTCCTAGGTTTTGTGGCTATTTTCCATATTAAAATAGTCATGCCTCTATAATGTTTTAAGTTGTAATATTCTGCAGCTATTAGTCAAATGATCATTGCACCCTCATAGGTGTTAATGATAACTTTAGGGTCAAGGTTGCGAATGGCACAAAAATGTGACATGTGGTGACAACTTGCTGACAAGGATCGAATAACCATTATCATTTTTTGAGGCTAGGTGTGAAAGAATAAAAGAGTTTTTGAGAAAGTCTCTAGAATGATGACACCTATTCCTATGGGCCCCTCTTTGGTTTCCAAGCAATATAAAATAATGCATGGTCATAGCCATTAGGTCTTAGAAGATTGACATTCATCGTATTCTCACTTTATAGAGTTCCACAATGGATAGCCAAAGAAAAATATGAGTGTTCAACACATGGAGATGGTGGGACCAAACTCAGCTACAGGCTACAAAAGAAATATGTTAGAATGAGTTGAAAGAATTCTAAGATCTGATTGGTCGAAGGTGCTAACTAAGATAACAAATTTTTAGTTTTATAGATCACCATTGATCAAATGCAGAATGATGGTTGTCACTTTCTTTCTTTATAAAGATGCATGAAGATTAGCTAAAGCAAGAAAGTAATGTAACAATGCATGTATCAAGGGGGGTAATGTTAAAGATAGAAAAAGTCAAGTTCATGGTTCTCGTAGTGTCATAGGTAAAAAATCCTTGAATATATTTCTAGTTATGAAATGACAATGAATGAGGAAATAGTCAAGATAACAATTATCACACCATCACATAGTTAAGCCAAGAGCAACAACTTTGAGTTGCGAGACTGTAATGGGCATTTGATGGTTAGAAGAGATAGTCATTGCACTATTGCAAGGGTTTGAAGTAAAGTAAAAGATAAGTTGTAAATATGAAAAAATTAATCATGACAATTAACATTTAAGTAGTTGCAGTATCATATAGATTTATTGCTAAACTAAGTTTAATATTACAAAGTAGCAAAATGCTTTGATCGCATCTTCACGGGGTAAGAGTTGTGGTTAAGTTTTGTGGTTGCAAGACTATGAAGGAAGAAGGTGTTAAGGCTAAAAGGGTTCAATGAAACATTTCATGGTTTCAAAAATAGTTAAGATCTTGAATTGTGACATTGCGAAGTGAAGTACAGTCATCAAAATGGTTAGTGCAGCTTAGAAATTGTTAATGATTAATAGAAAGATTAAGTTGTGATGAGGTGATCAGCAGTGATTGTGACATCGCACAGTTAAAGAAGACCTTTTATCTAGTGGTCACGAAGAGGCAACAAGGTTAATATCTAAGGAATCATAGCATCACATGTATAAGAAGTGCTAAGTTCTAAATTGCAATAAAGTTGTGAAGTGGTAAGATTGATGGTAATTTCTTAGTCATAGCAGTTAGCAAATCAAAGTAATAGACAGTTGCAAGGTTGTGATAAAGGCTTAAAGCAAGAGATCACAATTTTGCAAGCCCATGCAGTCAATGAAGAAAAGTGGTAACCAAGTTGTGAAATAGCTTAAGTTAACCCATTTTGTATGGTTAGAATAAAGGTCTTCACAACATCACAGTCTAACAAGGAAATACAGTTGTGAGGTGGCGAATAAAAGAGATCGCAGTATCACATGCATATTATCATGGTTTAGTTTCAAGGTTGCAACATTGTGAGAAGGTGACAAGGTGATGAGTCCAGCCTATCAAATCGTGGCATGTGGCTCTCACTGGGAAGTCAGCTATAGACTTGACTGAGGTGGCAAAAACCATGAGTTTTATTTACTCATATTGTAGAGATGAAGCTAGAGAAAAATAGGGCACATGTCAGTGATGAACATTGATGCTTAATTTATACAACAATGATGGTGATCCAATTTTCAAGTAAAGTAAGGCAAAGTTTTGCAATTCTATGTTTCAATGTTGATGAGTGAATTTTTATCATCTACAATTGCTTCATTGTATTTCCCATACTTGATAAATGAAAAATATGTCTTTTTGCAACCATGGCTATCCATCTAATCTCTAGAGAATTCATATCCACTTCCTTGTGTCACTTCTAGGGTGAATTTGAGTGCAACAAATCTGATTTTCTTTCTAAGAAGGTTTTCCATCCTTCTAATGAGATATTTTTAAAAGATTGTTATGCCATAATGATGAGATTTGATTTTCAATTGAGGAGAGAAGAGATAAGTTCTACAATAGAAGGTGGAAGAGTTTCAAGTGGACACATGGTAGCATTATATCTAATTTGGGAATTCTTACTATTTATTTATTCTCTTTTTTCTATTTTTTGGTAGGGGTTCCAATTTTACTATTATGATACAATTATGTTGGGTCCAATTTTTGTTGAAAATATTTTCCACTAGTATGATATTGCAATGTTGGATCTATTTGGAAGGTTTTCCATTGCTGTAAAACCACCATCCTCATAATTTTTCATTATTATGAATAGCATTGTAATTTCTTATAAGAATTTAGATAATACAGTCATCTATTGTATATTTTCTGAGTTTTTGCATACATTTGATGTATTGGTTTCAAGGAAATGAATACAAAATTTTGTTGAAAGTTTCAATCTGAACCTTATCTCCTCTTTATGGGTTTGTAATTTTCTATGATATATGTACTAGGTGCATATTGTCCGCTTGAGGCTTGGCTTTGAAGTTGTATGTCATTGTGTATGTTTTTGTTTGGTCAAGGACTTGAGTAAATTTCTTTATATGCATTGATAGAATTGTATGGATCATGGGAGGATTTGATAAGAATGAGTTTCATTTTGGAGATAGATGTTTGTTTGCAAGGTGAATGGATAGATCTGATATCTATGTATATGAGTATATCTTGGGTATCCTTGTGTACATGTTTTGACTTATTTAATTCCTAATGGATAAGGGATTGATCATCTTGGAGACTGCATGATTATTTTTGTTCATTCCTTGGTGATGTTGAAAATCAATATTATAATCTGAATCCTTTTCCCTTTATGTTGAAGAGCTTAAAGGAGTTTCCCTCACTTATTTTATCAAGTTCATGAGTCATGTTATTGGCTATTTCATGTCCATGATTGTTTGCATAAGTAATAGAAGATTAAGGGTATTACCTTCTTTATGAGATTTAGTTGTATACTTTGATGCTGGTACCATATGAAAGAATCTATAGGTTCACCCACCCAGGTCTTGATAGCCTAAAGTAGGAGTATAGCCTTATAGTTGGCCCTGATGTCTAAATGGGTGCATTGAACATGGGAATTATCTGCCCCTAGATGTATTTATTCCTATTACTGGGTTATTAAAAAATTGTTAATTCAGGGGCCAACATGCATCAAGGTGACCCCCTATTTCCTTACCTATTCATCATTCTAGTGGAGGTTTTAAGAAGAAATTTAGTTTCTTTGACTAACTTTGGCAAAATTAATGGTATTAAACTCGCTTCCTAGTGCCCCCCATAAATTATCCAGTAGTTTTTGGATGGCATATTCTTATTTGGTATCTCATCTATCCATGAAGCTAGAGAGTGGAAAGACACCTTGAATAAGTATGCATTGGTCTTTGGTTAATTCATAAATTACCAAAAAAGAAAAGTGCATTTCTTTAACATTGTGGCCATTTTGAGAGAAAAGGTGACCTAAATACTTGGTTTCATGGAGGTGTCTCTCTTGGACACTTATCTTGGTCTCCCACTCACAATAAAAGAAGTCCCCAATCAGTAATTGAATGGGCTGGTTGAACACTTCTAGAGAAATTTGGTGGGCTAGAAAGGTAAAATTTTGAGCAATGCAGGGAAACTCTAGCTTCTCTCAGTCTCCTTGTAGGGCATCCTAGTGTGTTTCCTCTCCATCTTCAAAATCTTGGCAGATTTAGATATATTCTTGAGAAAATCCACTGTAATTTTTAATGGTCTAGCATAGAAGAGAAGTCTAGGCTAAGCCTGGTGAGTTGGGAGAAAGTATGTCATCCTAAAGCACTTGGATGATTGAATATAATAAGGATGGGATACTTGAATAAGGCCCTCCTAACCAAAATTGGTTGGAAATCAATAGATTATTTTGGTAGTTGGTGCAACATTATGATGGCTAAGTATCTTAGAGGGTCTTCTTTCCATCACTTCCTTTGGGCACATGCTCTCCCCCAGGGTTCCAAGATTTGGAACAATGTGGTTAACACCCAAAAAATATTTAAGATGGGTTGTCATTGGATCATGAGGAATAGAAACTCAATTGACTTTTAGGAAGATCAATGGCTCCAAGACAACCCCCTCATGGATACTAAGTTCCTACCTCTATGCAAGATGTGTACTAGATTGTATGGCTCTCTGACTCAAAGCTTTATCACCCCAGATTGACAATGGATTAAATTATAGAACTAGGAGCCTATGGAGACAAGCCTTTGCCTGGAACTACAAGACCTTATCCAAAATTATAGGATTCCCCTCACCCCAGTGGAGGACTTGTTGGTTTGCAAACTTACCCCCTCGAATTTTTTCAAGGTGAAGTCAGCGTATCTTTATTGTCTTAGAGGGGAGGTGGCCCTAGGAGATTAGAGAAAGGTCTAGCACCCTTGGATCCTACAAAAGATAAAATTTTTTTTGGTGGATGACTTTGCATGGGTCTATCCTCACTATGGATAACCTCCAAATAAGAGGTTGTCAACTTGCTACCTATTGCATTTTATGTCTCTGGGATGTTGAATCTATTCCACACCTTCTTATCCACTTCCCTTTTACCACAGAGGTGTGGAGGGAGGTCCTTATCTTATATGAGATCTAGTGGTGTGTTAATGGAGAGTTGTAGCAATTTTTTCACTAGGATCATCCATCTACCCACCCTTACCTTAAAAACTTATGGCCTATAATTCCCCTGTATGTCTCAAAGAAAATTTGGAAGGAGCAAAACAATAGAATTTTTAGGGAACAAGCTAGTACCAATTTGGGAAAGGTCCAATAAGTTATCATACTTCATACAGAATGTAGTGAGATCTAGTGGTGGAAGCCACCCCCAAACCCTCTAGGTATACTTGACATGAAATGGTCTTCTACTTGGGATGTAGACCCAATAGTGGCATAATTCAACAATTCCAACCCATGGCTAGAAAGAAGACAATGTGGCACCCTCCCCCTGATTCATGGATCAAACTCAATTTCAATGGTTCATCCATGATGGGCAGTACTACAGCAGGAGGTGTCTTTCGCAATAGTATGGGAAATATGGTTGTTGCCTTTACTGGAAACTATAGAGGGGTCTCAAACAATAAAGATGAAGCCTTGACACTTATGTGAGGTTTGAGAATTGCAAAAGCACATGGAATTAATAAGCTTACGATTGAGGGGGACTCAATGTTAATTATTAATGCCACTAAGGGAGATGACTGGAGCAGTTGGTCAATCAAAGTAATAATTGATAAAATCTGCAATTTAATGAAAGAATTCTATGAAATCCACATGGATCACGTATATTTTGAAGGGAATTGTGTGGCGGATGATCTAGGAAAATTTGGCCATAGTTTCATGTGGTTAATTGAATAGGAGGATGTCACACAATTTCCATCATCAACTCAAGTTATGATGGAAAGGGAGTGTACTTACTATAGTGCCATATGAATCATCATAATAGGTGGTAGGCCTTCAATTATTGGCATGAGTGGCATTAAGGGATCATTTGGAAAGATTGTATGACAATTCACATTAATGATTTGATTATTATGACCTTTAAGTATTTCTAAAAAAGGACAGAGAGGGTGGATTTTTTGAGATGTAAAAAACTTACAATTGATCATAAAAAAGACAAGTTTTTAAATTCTATCTCCAACTACAGCTAGTGACGACTATTTACAAATGGAAAAGGACTGCTAATGTGTGCCACTCAGGGTGGTTTTCAATTTTCAAGAAACCTTGCAGACTTATAATGGATTTTCACTACCTTTTCCTTTTAATCTTGGGTGCAATTTATTTAATATTCAGCAACTGCCAAACCTACAACAAGGCTATGTTGGAAAATTCTAAAGAGTTGGTGGTTGAACTAGGTGACGACATGGGCACTAGTAATCATATTGAACCTATGGGAGTGGAGGCTTGCATCTATAAGAGAAAAGTGGCGATGGTTTATCTACAGGAGGTTGTCATATTACCATTTATGGAAGGGATGAGAAAACATGATGAGAATGTCTCAATTTAGTTCTTTAATTCATGGAATGATAGGAAAGTTACAATCAATGGGATGGGTTTTGAAAATATCAGAGGATGTCATTACGAAGGTTGGAGGGTTTTTCTTGGAAGGCAAGAACTGGTGCAAGCAAGCCAAGGTAAATGAGGAAACCAATCTACGATTTTTTTTAAAATTTAAGGAGGAAACTGTGCGAATGCATGGTGGGTTTTCAAGGGAAGACCTTCCTAAACCATGGGATGTCATCTTCTAGGCTATTACAAGATACATTACCCTCAAGGATCAATTTCAAGTACTCTATTATTACCATTTCCCCATTCTTAACCACATCAAAAACCTGGATCATATTTCCTTTCAGTTTCTTTTGTTACATTCTATGGAAGATTGTATGTATAAAGTTAGGAGGAAAGAAAAGGAGGGTAAAACCTTTTATCTCATCCATCAATGGTTCATGAACAAACTGTATATTTACCATCTTTCCAAAAAATAGCCTCTCCTAGTCAACCCACTGGCTTCTGTCACCCCCCAAGTCTCATTGCACCTTAGCTTTGGTCCAAGCCACAAAAAAAACCAAGAAAACCCTTAGACCTAAGGTTAAAATTAGCCTTTTTGATTCAAATATGAACACTACAAAGAGTAAGCAGAGTGCCAAGAGAACTAGCAAATGCCTCTAGCTAGAAAAGTTCAAGTAACCCCCCAAGCATGATTCTATCTCTAAATCTACCAAAAGTGATGTTAAACCAAACAAAAGGAAGAGACTCCCCTAGGATAGGAAGCATGTCCCTAGCCCTTTTAGCTTGTCTCACATTTCTGATACCCTGGAAACTAGTACCTTGGCTAGAAGTAGAGGGGAAGACATCACCTCCCACAGGAAAGATAGTCCTAAACGTGGCAAGGAAAAGGCAAGCATAGCCATGAACAGATCCATAGCAAGGCTAGATTGGATAGGCTATAGCAGTTGATGAGGGATCTGGTAGACAATCACATTGGTATCTACTAGAATTTTAACACTCTAGTAGAATTCTCCACCAACGTCATGCATTTTGCGGCCACCACCCTTTACTTTTTGTAGGTGAATAAGGATGAGAAGGACCTAGGCAAGGAGAGGGAGACAACTCGGTCCATTTATGGGTTCCTAGAGGAGGACTAGTTAAAGATGCTCCTAGACAAACTTGTTAAGGTGGAGGGAGAGGACATGAACAAGGACCCTCCTGAGGAGAAGAAGGATGAGGATCCTTGAAAGAATGAGGGTAGCTAGCCCTAGGTCTAGTTTTCTTTTTCTTTTTTTTTGTTATGTTGTTGGTTACTATGAACTAGATACCCTACGATGTTTTACATTATATATTTCTATCGATATGTGGGACTGGTAGTAGTAAGTTTTATAAGTGTTGCTAGAATGTTTTTCAATTTTTTCTTTCTACTAGTTTCAAGACTGATGGTATTGTTAATTTGTCTCTGGGTATTATATGTTTTTTAAAGTTCAAAGTTGATATTGATTAGATGACTTGGAGGTAACCTCAGGTTGACTTTTCAGCCTTTTTGTACTTCAGGATCAAGCCCATGTCCTTTTGCTTACTAGGCATATGCACCGAGTTGTGGTGCCAAAAAGATAACAAGTTTTTTTTTTCTAATTTTCAATAGTGTGTACGCACTATAGCGCATACGTGCTATGGCTTGGATCACCCAAGCCATAGTGCGTACGCACTATTCTGATCTCCAAAAATTTATATGATGGGCTGCAGACCCGCGGCCCATCATTTTCATTTTGTTTTTTGGCTCTCCAATAGTGTGTACGTGGGTTTGACAACAAAAATTCACCACCATTTTCCAAAATGCCTCCTCACCGACAAAATCCAAGACAACGAGCACACCCACGATGATGAGGTAAGTGATATAAACTTAACTTTGCATTGTTTAATATGTTTTCCATATTGTTTTATTGGTTTTTTATATTCTTTTGTAGGGTTTTTACAAATTTCATTTAGATTTGTTTTATTTAGTTGGATTTCAATTGATTTTTTATCAAGAAATGTCCATAATCAACCGAAAAATCCACAAAACCCTCAAGAACCTCAAAATCAAAACCCTCCTCAAGAAGAACAACAAATTCCACAACCCGAACCAATTGCAAGATCTCCGCCAAGCACACAAGAAAATATAAGAAATGAAATACAGAGAAGCAAAACTGAATTAGAAAGACTCATTGCTCAATTGAAGGAATTCGGACAAACCAATCCAATGAGGGCTCAATTGGCATCATCCCTTGAATCCATTAACACTCAGATAGCCTCAGTTAGTGGTCAGTTAGATATTTGGCGGGCTAAGAGGGATGAACAAAAAAGATTTTATGCAAATAAATTGTCATATGAAGATGTTAAAAAAAAAGAAATATCAAAAGGTAGTAGATGTGCATTATTTAGAAAACCCAATGAGCCAAATACTGTTAGAGAGGATACTAAATGATTCCCCATCCATTGGTGCATACACGATGCTATTAGAAATAATTTTTGGGATAGATGGTGGATGGTTTTTGATGCCCCTCCTTGCAACAATCACGAGGTCCCCATGTATTTTTTGAAGAAATTATATTGTGAGTTTGTCCTTGGGGAGATCCCCAATTATTTTGATATGTTAGACTCCCAAGGTAGAGGTGGGGGGTCATTATTTGAGAGGCCAGGAGCACGTCGTGACCCTAATGTAGTTAGGGCACCTGTGGTCCATCCACAGCATGAGCATGTGATTATTCCTTCAGTTGTGAAGGAACATGTAGAGGCCAACACTCTAGGGACCATTAATGCTTTGACATAGGCCCTCATCCATTCCATGAGCCCATTAGTTGAGGGGGAGCCTTCTATGCATCGTGGTCACATGTGCACTTCATGCGGATCCCTATGCACATTTGGCACTCATGCCGGAGATGGTGCGGATGATGGGCTTGTCACCGATGAGTTCCTGAATGAGACATTTGACATTGACACATAGGTAAATTACTAATTTGATCACATTTCATATGTATAGTGAATGATTAATTAATTAGCATTTATTGACATTGTTCAAAATTTAGGGTCAAAGTGTTGTTGGGCCTAGCAGCGATCCTCCAAACCCATTTTTTGTCCCTTTGATGAGTCTTGAGGTATGTATCAATTTAATAATTTTAATTAATACATATATTTATTACGTAATCATATTAAGGATTGACAAAAAAAATTATGCATGTGCATCAGTTCTCCATAGGACCCTCAACCTTTACCACAGACACAAAGCAGAGACATCATACGAGCTTCACATAGGTACAGTTGTTTCATGTTAATTTAATTCATTTGATTATATTTATTCCATGTTTCATGTTAGATATAACATTTATTGTATGACATGTAGCTCATGATGTCGGACACACCTCATCTGCGACAGTCTGTTGATAGTGGAGTGGTTGCAGCTATGGCTAGCTCACAGCCACTGACGAAGGTATGAAAGAATTTTCTTCATTTTAGTTGTTTTTTATAATAGTTAATCTAAAAATTTCTAATGTTATTTATAAGTGATTATATTTATTGAATTTTTGTAGGGTCTTGTCATGCCTGATCGTCCACAAGCATATGAGGTGGACTTACAGAGTGACTATTTGTTGGCGGTAAGAAAATAATTGATTTTGTGTGTACATATATTTGATTTCAATGTATAATAAATATTGATTCATATCTACTTTCTTTGTATCAGTTGGACTTGGAGAAGAGCCTCAACAAGAGGTCAAGTGAGTGTGTCAGGAGGGCCCTGTCATCTCCACTATCTCCCTCCACACGACGGCAGAGGACGTCGAGAGACTTGTTTCCTTCCCCTCATGGGAAGGAAAAGATGTAGTTGAGATATTCGATACATATATATAGAGAGAGAGAGAGAGAGAGACTTGTTTCCTTTCCCATGTATATATATATATATAGGCATTAGAGAGACATATTTGACATACATTTGATGTACATATGACATTCTATATTTGATGTATGACATTATTGGTTAATATATGATATGTTTGTTCATATACGACATTATTGGTTATCATAATATATTATGTGTTTGTTAATGTATATGACATTATTGGTTATCATTTTATATTATATGTTTGTTCATGTATAACGTTAAATTAGAAATGTTCGTGTATGACATTAAATTAGATATGTGCATGTATGAAATTAAATTCAATTGCTAGAGAGTTGCCATTATGTCTACCAACTAGTAGATGTTATTTTTTGCTTTATTAGTATTTCTCAAAAATTGCAAAGAAGCTATTTCTGGTGAATAGTTGTAAACAATTGTGATCATCGACTTCATGTACTCATGGCTTTGGCTGCAAACACTCGTAACTTTGGCTATAAGCATCCATGACTTTGGCTATGTGCACTAGTGGCTTTGGCTGTGAGCATTTATGGCTTTGGTTGTAGGCACAATATAGCCTTGGCTGTAGGTTGTCTTTCTTGCTGCATGTCAAAGTTACCTTCAAGAATATCATTAGTCTAAGATCATTGCAATTAAAATACTATGACATAATACCTTGGAAATAATAGTCTTTAACCCATTACTTTATTTGTTAAAACATCATGTAGTATCTACTATAGTGCTTCTACTCAAATATGTTTTAAAAACTACTTAGTATGGCAAAGAAATGTCTATGGAAAGCTTGTCAAATAGGATATTGAAGAACTAAATGTGGACAGTCATTAGTACCCATCAATAAGAACACGGACATCTTTCTCAAGCAATCCATATGACATTAGCTTAATTTATAAATTTCCTTTGCAAATAACTAGAAGATGTAGACACCTAAATTTGATTACACTGCTTTGGTAATCTAATTTAGCCATCTCTAAAGGCATCATTAATTAAATTCTTATTTAATTAATCCTTTGCCATCCCTAGTTGATTAATTTAATTAATCATCTATAGTCCTAATTGATAAATCAAATAATCTATTATTTATCAATTAAATCCTATTCTTCTATCTAATTCCAAAAATCCCCATTTATTAAATAAATCTATTTGATAAATGAAATCCTCAAATTCAAAAACCCCTAACCTATCTCTAATCCTCCATTTAGCCTAATCCACCCCATCCACCCATACTAACCAAGCTTAGCCACTAACTCACCCACCCTCATTAATGCCATCCACTTGTACATCTCTAACATCCCTAATCTAATCCTAAACCCAAGCCTAATCCACCCCCTAATGTTGTCACATTCCCTAAACAAGTTTAAGACTTTCCTAATTCAAACCAAAGTCTCCCCTCAAAAAGCCCAACCACTAAGTCATGAGTGCTCTTACAAAACATAAAAGACTCTTACAAGCCCACTCATGACTCTTACACCCATCTTCCACACTCTTCCGTCTTCCACACTCATTCCTCTTACATCCCTCTTACATACTCAACCCCACTCATCATGCCTTTAACCAACCCTTTAACCTACCCTCTCACACTCATCCTCTCACCATGTGACATGTGTCACTCCTTGATTGGTTGTAAGGAAGCACAATCCATGTGCTCCCCTTTGAGTGCATCCTAGCCCTCCTTAAGCTTTCATCTTTCCTTCCATCTTAGCCCTCCATCCCTCAAGCCCTTAGCCTATAAATTGAATCCCCTCCCAAGCCATTTCATCACAATCTTGAAGCTAAAGTTATAATGCTAGTTTGAGAAATCGAAGCCCTTAACCATACCTTTATGATGCCAAATTGAGAGCTCACAAAGCTACCAATTTGCCATTACCCATCTCCATTGAAGCAGCTTTTGAGCATCTTGAGCATACATCTATAGCAAAAGGACACATCTACAGAATCCAGAAAGCATGGAGTGTTTTCTCTTGTGAGGTTTGCACTTCTTGTTTGCTTTCTTTGTCTAAGCATATATGTGAATTTAGTTTTTGGTTTGTGAATGTTTACTTTATTTGTTAATGTTCTTTGCATACTAAATCTTGTTCTACATTTTGGCACGCCCGGTGGGACCCCACTATGGGTCATTTAATCATCTATTTTCATCTATATGTCATTTTTTCTAACCATCTAATGTTTGTTGTTGTTTGAGTGTGTTGTGAGGGTATTTTGCTTGTTTTTGCAGGTTAAAGAACGCACTTAGGAAGAAGAAATACCATCTAAAAATCCAAAAATAGCAAAAAAAATTTAAAATTCTGAAAAAAAATTCGCATTTTTCAACTTTTTTCACGCAGTGTCGTCTCTGCAGTTTTGGCGTCTGCAACCTGTTCTGTCGTCTCTGCCACCGCCAATCCAAATCGTTGTCTGCAAAAATCCACGTCTGCGCAAATCGACATCTCCGCCAACGCCAATCCAAATCGTCGTCTACAAAAATCTGCATCTACGCAAATCGGCGTCTCTGCTTGTCACCTATTTTCTGCGCCGCAAATCTGTTCTGTCGTCTCCGAATACTAGCGTCTCTGTATTTCAGTGTCTTCGTATTTTGGCATCTCCACTTGATAGACTGTCGTCTCTGCCTACTTATGCTGCATTTCTGTTTTAAAATCTTTATTTC
Source organism: Cupressus sempervirens (assembly GCA_028749045.1). Classification (NCBI taxonomy): domain Eukaryota; kingdom Viridiplantae; phylum Streptophyta; class Pinopsida; order Cupressales; family Cupressaceae; genus Cupressus; species Cupressus sempervirens. The sequence goes on from CM053783.1 coordinate 893,755,816, forward strand.
TGCACTTTGTAGCTAGAAAAAAAAAAATGAGTATAAATCAAAATTTGACTTTTAGTGGTTCCGTAGGATTTAGACCATTTTAAGCATTTTTACGCATAGAAAAAACAGCAAAAAAAGTTAAATTTTTTTTTCCCATAGTTAAGCTCTCATTTTTGAAGATTTTGGCTAACTAACTAAATTGCTTCTTTTTCTTGTCTCATTGCAGGTTGGAGCACATATGGAACCACTAACCATGTTTCTTGCAGGTTTTCATGTTGCTAAAAAATGAACTTGAATGTTTAACCATTTGTCTTTGAATGCATGTTGCTAAAAAAATGAACTTGAATGGTTAAACACATTTTCCATTGAATGAATGTTGCTCAAAACACACTCTTGAATGTCATGGATTAAAATCAACTTTCCTTGGAATGCATGCTTAAAACAACAAATCCAATCTTGAATGCCAAGGATCAATTAACCATTGCAATATCAAACACTTCATTTGGAGCTTTTAAAATTGAACAAAAAAAATCTCTCTTTCACATGCAATCTAGGTAAAGTTTGATTTTTGGACATTTAAGAAACTTTGTTAAGTTAAAATACAAATTTAAAAAATCAATTTGAGTAGTTCCTTGGACTCACCTCTTTTCTAATCACCCATCAAATATTAACCATTGGTTGCAATCTCAGCGCCATTTATGGGGATGGATCTACTTGAAAAAGGTGTTAAATGTTCCACAATCTAACTCACTCACTTGGTCTTTGAACGTTTGCTTTAACTTTATCAAAATTCTTAAATGGCCAAAACTCTAGATTAAATCGATCACACTTCAAGTTTGGGCACTAAAATTGAACAACAACTGACGTGGAGAGCCTCCGGGCGCGCGCTTGAAATCAAATCTCACACACTTTTGTTTTGGGCTTAAAACAAACTCACACTCAATCTTGAATGCCTTAAAGAAAATTAATCGATACTTGACGTGGAGGGCCTCCGGGCGTGCGAGTTTGCTTTTGTTGACCCTAACTCTTCTTATTGTTTGCATTCTTCAATCAATTTACTTTTGTTGGCACTTCAAGTTGGAATTGAACATTGTCTCTTAAACATGAGTGCTTGCAAAGTCTAGATTAGCACACATAAGAGTCAGTTGGTAAAAGAACAAGCGTGTTTTTTAGCCCAAGGTCATCCAAGTCTTCTCTCCCCTTGTCGTCTTTCGAGGCCATCTTGGGTGCATAAGATTAGGATCCAAAACCTTGTTTCTTTTTAGGAGGCCTACTTGGGGATTTCATCACCCCTTGGATGACCTCAACTCCAGCATTCCGACGGAGTATAAGAATCGGGAGGTGAATCGAAAGACACCTCTCTTGAGATCAAGATTTTGTCATTCGGGCTAAGCCTCAAGGAAATTTATACCCTTGAGAAATGAAAGAGGAGAAGTGGGTTACCGCTCCTCTTGGCTGTGTGACATCCTTTTGGTCTCATCTACGGATTTGGGCCTCACGTACCTTGCGTATATCGAGGACTCCCTAGCTAAACTAATTGTTAGCCTTGCAGAAAAACATCTAGGATGTTAATGTGTTTGGAGTGACTGATCAAAACATTTGTAGAACATACACACTCCTTGACGCAGGTATCACATTCTGAGAACCACAAACTTCTATCTGGGTGTTCCTATCTATTGCTTTTTTTTATTTATTGAATGAATGTTTGCCAAACTTGGTCAATCCTAGCTTAGGGCACACTTAGCGTAGTCACTGCCTATTTTAGAAGTTGAACAGGTTGAAGCAAAACAACCAGAATCTCCCAAAGCCAAGAAAATTTAGGAATTTATGTCGGAACAACCCAAACCCAAACAGAAGTTTCACAAAGTCAAACTCAAGCCATCTCTAGCATACCAAGAACTTTCAGCCAAGAGAAAAGAAATAACACCAAGCCCACGAATTGCCAAACTCCACAAAGCAGAAGACAAAGCTACCGACGAAGCACTTCAAAGGGCCTAGTTAGAGCGCACCATCAAATTTAGCCAACATCCAGGAGTTAATACTGCTTATGCCTTACCAACTAGGCATGATTTCTATGATTAGACACCCTTGTTTCTCCACATCTTCTTGGATAAGCTTCACTTTAGAGTCATCTTTGTAGAAAAGCCAGCCATCTTAGGTTATCCCCTTAAGCATTATTAGCTCATCCATCTCATTTAAAATCAAACCATCTAGCCAGCAATTGAAAATCTACACATCTAAGCTTTCAAAATTGTTGTCACCTTGCTAAAAGTTTGCCATTCCTAAAATCTTCCAAATCCACCAATCTCACCAAGGTTATCCCTTTGACAAAGCTTTGTCTAGGGTAATCTAGCTTTGTCACTTGTTATCCCTCATCACCTTGAGCTAAAGGTTGGGATCCACAAGTGGTCAATCTCGTGTTCTTCCTAAAGGATCATCAGTCTATCCTTAAGTTGACACAATCACCACCAAGCTTGCACATAGGAAAGCAGACCTTTTGTGCTTTGACAACATATCTTTGAAGTTAGAATCCCCAACCCAATCCTCCTTAGGTTGTCATATAGCTTTGCCTCAACCTAGGAAATCATTTGCATAGAAAAGCCTTCCCCCTTTTGCATCCATCACCATTATTGCATCTCATCCCTAGGAGCATTTTTCATGCCACCCATCACTCGCTTAGCCAAGAAGAAAGAAACAATGGAGCCCTATCATTTGGATCAAACAGCCTCACCCCCCTTGAGCACTCAGCCATCCTTCAGCCTAGAGCAAGCTATGCCATCACCTACTGACATTGAAGCTTTCATGAACCAACCAAGAAATGCAGTATTGGTAAACGCCATTATAGACAAAAACAAAGAGATAATCATGGCTAATTTTCGAAGGGACAATGTAGGAACCTTTGACTTTGGAAGACCCCCTCCATTATCAAATCCATCTCACCTATTGTTTGGGCAGCTGCCACCACCCATAGGCTCTTATGATCCAAATTATCCTCAATATATTCCAAAAGAAGAGCCTCTAGCCAATCCATATGACCCAACAGACCCAAACATACCATCATCCACCCAAGTTGAAATCTCCATGCCGCAAGCCAACCCAACCACCACCACTCCATCCTTGGTTCATACCTCTCCGCTCCAAACCCCCTTTACCCAAAACACCTCACCGTTCACCCCCTTCACTATTGGTACTGCTCCCCAACCCAGCCTTCCAAATCCACCCATCTCCCAAATCAGTGCTAGCATCTTTGGCCATCCTTAGCAATATACAACAGGGATGCCACCCATGGGGCCAAGTAATCAACCTTTCATCGCCCCCAGCTTGTTCACCACAGCCCAAAGCACAATCCCATCATTTCCCTTAGGTCTTGGGATCTCAATACCACCAGCCACAAATCCACAAGCTACTACCTTCACTCCACAAAGCTATCAAATCCCACAAGCTACTACCAATCTTCTACAAAGCTCCCAAGTGACCCTAGCTCTCGCCACCACTCTATCAAGCTTCCAAATCCAGCCACCAAGCTATCAAACCCCATCAATTCCATTCCCAAGCTTTCAATTCCCACCACCTCCACCACCAACTAATCCATTACCTCCTATTACCAACTACTTTTCAATGCCACTTCTAGGAGGTAATCCACCACCCCAGCCAACCACCAATTATTTGCAGATACCATCCCAAATGGGGGCACAACCCACATATATTGGTCAAACCCCACAAGCCCCCCGATCTTTTCCTCAAGCCTCACAACCATCTTATATCTTACCTCCACAAAGCAATCCATTTATCCCACAACCAGCTTATGTTCCTCAATCCCAACCTCAAATGCCATATCAACAACAAGCCTCGTAGCACATGCAGCAATATGCACCACCTCCCCCTCAACAACCCGTCATCCACCATGCAGCTGCCCAAACAATGTACAATCCCTATCAGCAAATCCCTCACAGCCATCCATATTCAGTGGCCCCATCCAGCACATACCTACCTCAAGGCACTCCTACATTGGGGGCACCCCAACCATCACCTATCAATTCAGAGTGGGAGCAAATGAAGACAGCTCTGAAAGCCATCCAAGAAGGGAATGATCCAAAGACATTCAAGTTTGAGAATGTGTGTCCTTACCCATTTGACAGAGCCATTACCATGACACCATTTCCCAAACACTTTGAGGTACCTAACTTTGACAAATTCAGAGGAAAAGGAGACCCTGTCACACATATCAAAGAATTTTACATGCATTTCCAGGACGTGGCATACAATGATGTCTTCCTCTTGCGCCTCTTTCACAAAAGCTTGGCTGGACCAGCTCTTGAATGGTTTTATAGAATCCCCTATGGCACAATTAAAAACTTTGCTGAATTATCTGAGGCATTTGTAGCCCAATATGCCCATCTTGTTGAAACAGAGCTATCAATAGTTGATCTTGTCCACACCAAGGAAAAAGGTGGAGAAAGCCTTGCCGAATACCTGCAAAGATGGCAAACCCTTACCACCCGCATATCCTGTACCTTACCAAAACGCCATGTGCTGAAAATGTTTATTGATAATGCACATCCTAGCTTGGCTCACCACATGACCATGAACTGTTTGCAGACCTATAAGGATATCAAAGAGAAAGGAATGATCCTTGAGCAAGGACTCATCAAAGATGGTGTGGTAAAGATTTACAAAGAGGCCAACCAAAATCAATCACATTCCAATGACAAGTCTAGGTATTGGAACAAAAACAAGCATGTTGCAACAGATGGGGTTACTGACACCAGACATGTGAATATCGTTGGTCCTTCTCAAAACCAGTCTAACCCACCATATCAAACAAACAACCAACAAGCTATCAAATTACCAACAAAGAAATAACCAAAGCTATCAAAACCACAATACAAGACCCAACTTTCAAGGGTCTAACAATCAAGCTAATGCCATCAATGTAGCTGCAGGGCAAAAGCCCAGATTCCAACCTGCACTTAGAAACTATACACCCCTTGGTGAGCCATTGGATGTTATTTTTGAGAAATTGGCTAAGGAAAACCTCATCAAATTTCCTCCTACCCAGCAAATTGATCCAAGCCAATCCAAAGCTGCATGGTACAAGGACAATGAGTATTGCAAGTTCCATAGGGTAAACGGTCACACCACCCTCAAATGCATGAAACTGAAAGACTATGTGCAGGACCTCATTGATCGGAAGGAAATCACTGTTGGTGCCCAAACCTCTCCCAATGCAGGCTTACAGATTTATCAAAATGCTTTTCCTCCACATAACAACCAAAATCCTAGAAAAGCACCTATCCAAAACAACACCAACAACCGCCAGCCAAACCAACAGCATGAGAAGAACAATGACCACACTTCATCCTATATAGACTATGGTAGCCTTATAGGTTGTATATCTAAGAAAGAGCCTTCTGTCAATGTTATCAATATCTGAGGACTAGACAATGAGTGTGCGGTCACCACTCGAAGAGCGTGATTTAACATCGCAGGCCCACCAGTTTCATCAGTACCATCAGCTCCATCAAAAATCCAGTACAATATCTTGGAACACCTTGGGAACATGCCAACCCAAATCTCCATTTTAGACCTTCTCCGCACTAGTCCTATGTACTAAGACATCCTTGACAGTGCTCTCATAGAATCTTGTGTCCCTTCTGATATCAATGCTACTAATTTTTGTAATCTTGTTGGACACCTTTCATCCTCATGTGCCCTATCTTTCAAACCCACCAACATACCCGCGGTTGAGCCAGATCACACCCTTCCACTTCGCATAGCCATCATGGTATCCAATTTTTCCGTAAAAAGAGTAATGATAGATAATGGATCAGCCTTGAACATTTGCACCCTAAAATTCATAAAACAAGCCGGGTATACTAAGGCAGATATGATCAGTGAGGTTATCACCATCAAAGCTTATGACAACTTGGAAAGGACCACAGAAGGGACTATTTTGCTACCAATCAAGGTTGGGCCAGTCATCCAAGAGACAGTTTGCCATGTTGTTGATCTAAACCTACCATTTAACATCCTCCTCGGTCGCCCATGGATTCATGCTACGAAGGCCATTCCATCCACCTACCATCAGTGCATCAAATTTTTGCATCAGGGCACTGAGGTAAGCATCCACGCCGATCTAGAACCCTTTGCTTACTGTAATGCGGTTGAAGCTTCATATACAAACCATTTCCCTGGAATAGACATCGGCACAGCCATCGCCAACTCATCCCACACTTGTAATGACGCAGAAACCATCCTCACCTCCACCCTATCTACTGTAAAGATCAACAACAAAGGCTGTGGAGAATATAGTCTATCAGATGCATTTGCTATCGGAGCAATCCCACTTGATCCACATACCCATGGACGGCCAACATATCACAAAGCTAAGGAGATTCCACCTCCTCGATATGAATGGTTTGGCCCAACCACCTTTGTATCCTCAAAAATGCCTCCTCATGAGGAGCTCACTCCAGATATCAACAATTGGTTACATAAGGATGCACCTCCAAGAAATCAAGCACGCCTTGATCACTTTAGCCAGAAGTATCCCCAACAACATAAGCTCATCACTGAAAAATGGAACTATCAAGGAGGTGGACTAGGACCAAAAGAAAGGGCCATGCAATGTCCCATCGAAGCACATAATTGGGAAACGAAGTCAGGTCTTGGCTTTGGCATACCCACAACTAGGGGCACCAACAAGAACGGTCACACTTTTTCGAACATTCACCGCGACCTTGTCGAAATTGAAGACATTCCCAAGGAAGTTGAAAAGAGAGCCTACGACGATATCCCAGACCAAATCTTCCTAGGAGACTCTATTCTCTGAGAACTAAACATTCATCTCATTGACCTACCACTCGCTCATCCACAACTCATAGATTGGGACCAACCAAGTATCATACATATTGATGAGTTCGCATCAGAGGAAGCACTTCTAAGATTCATGGGAGCCGAAACTCCTCATAAGAAGAAAAAGCCAGATTCTGCCTACATCTACAAGCTAGATCCCAAGGGGTATTTTGGAGAAAATCCCCAACCTAGTTTCGATACACCCAAAACTGAAACTAAGGTAAATCTGGGACTAGCTAAGGCAGCGAAGAGAACCCCTCAGCAAGAAAATCCAGAGCCATAAGCAGAACATGAGGATTTAGTATTGCCTCCTCAAGATAATCGACCAGAGGTGTCTTCTATTCTAATAGAAGATACTAGAGAAGTCAACATTGGTTCTTCAGAGATCCCTAGAATTGTTCACATTGCTGCATCCCTATCACAAGACCAAGCTGACCTACTCTTTGAGGTTTTACGAGAGAACATTGGCCGATCTGCATGGTCATATCAGGACATGCCAGGACTTGATCCAAAGCTTGTAGTTCATCATCTTGTAGTCGATCCAAAGATCAAGCCCGTCAAACAAAAGCTTAGAAAAATGCACCCCAAGGTGGCATTACTAGTCAAAGTTGAACTAGAAAGAATGTTAGTTGCTAAGGTTATCTGACCTATCGACTACTCAGAGTGGATCTCCAACATGGTCCCTGTCACTAAGCCTTCCAGTGACATCAGAATCTGCACTGATTTTAGAGATCTAAACAAAGCTTGTCCAAAGGATGATTTTCCCTTGCCCAACATAGATATGATTGTAGATCTTATACCTGGACATGAAATTCTATCCCTTATGGATGGATTTTCTGGGTATAATCAGATCAAGATTGCAGAAGAGGACTAGCATAAGATAGCATTCACTACCCCTTGGGGAACCTTTTGCTACACCATGATTCCTTTTGGCCTAAAGAATGCTAGCGCTACCTATCAAAGAGCTATGACAACCATTTTCCATGATCTTATCCATAGCATTTTGGAAGATTATGTGGACGATATCCTAGTCAAATATCACACCTTCATGGATCATCTTACTGACCTGGAAAAAGTCTTTGATAGGTTGGCCCAATATCATCTCATGCTAAATCCCAAGAAGTGTGTCTTTGGGTCACATCTGGCAAGCTTCTAGGCTTCATAGTTTCTAAACGAGGTATAGAGATCGACCCCAAAAAGGTCAAGGCTATCTTAGACATGCCTCCTCCCCAGACACAACGATAGCTTCACTCTCTTCAGGGAAAACTTCAATCTGTCCGGCGCTTCATCTCCCAACTTGCAGATAAATGTACACCATTTTCACACTTGCTAAAGAAGAATGAGAACTTCAAGTGGCATCTTTTATGTCAGCGCAGCTTCGATCAGCTCAAGTAGTATCTCACCAATCCCCCTATCTTGGTTCCACCACTTCTTGGTCGTCCCTTGATCTTGTATATATCAGCAACACCTACTGCTCTAGGGGCACTTCTAGCACAACATGATGATTATAGCAGAGAGAGAGCCATCTACTATATCAGTAGAACCCTAGTTGGTTATGAACTCAATTACACTCCTATGGAAAAAGCTTGTTTGGCAGTTGTTTTCTCAACTCAAAAGCTTCGCCACTACATGCTAAGTCATACCATCCAACTAGTCTCTAAGATTGATCCTCTCAAGTATATGCTCTCTAGAACAGCACTCACAGGTCGGCTAGCAAAGTGGGTTATGCTACTAAGTGAGTTTGACATCCAGTATGTGGACAGAAAGGCAATTAAAGGGCAAGCTATAGCAGATCACCTAGCTGATGCACCTCTAGTGGATGCATATCCTTTGCTCACAGAATTTCTAGATGAGCATATTTGCCTAATTGAAGAACAGCCCCCATGGAAGCTTTATTTTGATGGCTCATACACCTCTCATGGATCAAGGGCAGGAATATTATTAGTTACACCTCAAGGAGATTACATTCCAAAAGCCTTCAAGCTACAATTCCCTAGCACCAACAATATAGCAGAATATGAAGCTCTTGTAGCAGGATTAAAGATAGCTGTAGAATGGAATATCACTGAGTTAGAAATCTTTGGCGATTTCCAGCTCATCATCAAAAAAGTCTTAAATGAATATCAAACCAAAGATGAAAAGCTATTACCCTACAAAGAGCTAGTTGATCAGCTGACCCAGCATTTTACAAAGCTTCAGTTTACACAAGTGCCTCGAATGCAGAATAAGGCAGCAGATGCCATGGCCACTATTGGCTCGCTCTTGGAAATTCCCCAAGAAGCTATGCAGTATGAATTTTTAGTTGAGCAGCTCCTCACACCCGCTTATGCAAATGAGGATTCAAACCTTGTTTGTATCTTGGTTGGTCCCCAATCCCCTTGGTAACATGAAATTCTCGCTTACCTTAACGATGGTATCATATCCCCTCACCTCACACACACCCAACACCAGAACCTTATTCGAAAATCATCCCGCTATGTTATCATAGCCAATACCCTATATCATCGGGGTTATCATGATACCCTCTCTTGATGTTTGGATGAAAATGAGGTTGCGATGGCATTAAAAGAAGTACATTCTAGACTTTGTGGTGCCCACACGAGTGGTATTGTCCTAGCATGACAAATCCTTAGAGCAGGCTACTATTGGCCTACCATTGAAGAAGACTCTTGTGACTTTGTTAGAAAGTGTCTCCCATGTCAGCAGCATGCAAATCTTGTGCACGCTCCAGCACAGGATCTACAGCCTATTGCACCACCTTGGCATTTTGCTTGTTGGGGCCTTGATCTAGTTGGAACTATCACACCTCTCTCATCTGATGGACATAAATGGATAATAACAGCTACAGACTATTTCACTAAGTGGATGGAAGTAGTCCCCCTAGTCTCAGCTATAGGAGTTCAAGTCTCTAAGTTCATCTTGTACCACATTGTTTGCCGCTTCGGCATCCCATCCACCATCTTCACTGACCACGGAGGTAACTTTGAAAATCTCAACATGGAAGAATTATGCACTTCCCTCCGCATCCATCACCGCTTTTCTAGCCCATATTTCCCACAAGGTAACAGCCAGGCAGAGGCAACTAATAAAACCCTCCTCAAAATCCTAAAGAAAGTTGTCAATGATTTCGGCCGTGAGTGGCACCTTCAAATAAATCTGGCTCTATGGGCCTATCGAACTTCCTTCCGTACATCCACAGGCACAACTCCATACTCCCTAGTCTATGGTGCCAAAGTGGTATTACCTATAGAAGCTGAACTTCCCTCACTACGCATATCTTTGCGAGGGCAAATCTCAGATGAAGAATACAGAGTAGCTTGACTCACCCAACTAGATCTCTTAGACGAGAAGAGACAACAAGCCTATGACCATCTCACAGTCTATCAAACTCATCTCAAAAGGAATTTCAACAAGAAGGTTCTCCCATGACACTTTCAGCCAGGTGACATGGTCCTCAAAGAAAATATGAAAGTCCAAGCAGATCGAGAAAAGAAAGGAAAGTTTGAACCTACATGGCTTGGTCCCTATGTGGTTACTGCCTCCTTTGGCTCCGGAGCCTATCAATTATCTACACCAGAAGGAGAACTCTTGAATGATCCCACTAACATCATTCATCTCAAGAAGTTCTATGCTTGAAGATCCTTGGTATACCCAGCTTTTGAAAAATACAAAAAAAAAATAGTAAAGAGAAATAAGCGTCCAATGGTGAAAACTTGGCAATTCAAGTGCCTTGGACAGGTACCTTGGTGAAAACCTGGTAATTCAAGCGCCTTGTGCACTAAAGACTAATCCATTATCTATCACTATCCTATCCCTCATCCATCCACCCACCATCCCATAAAACACCTGCTTGTTCCCTTGGTGTTCCAATCAAATATCCAAAATTTGATAGAGCTTGTCAATACCTCCTGTACAGCTTGTAAATCTTGTACCAAAGCTTGTATTATACCTTGTAAATCTTGTACCATACCTTGTATATATTTGAATCTTGTCCAAAGCTTGTACCATATTCCAGCTTGTAAACAATCTTGTATCCTAGCTTGTATCCTATCACATGCACACACAGAATCTCATTTTCCTTAAGCTTTTCACAAACCATCTACCTATCCACCTATCAACTATTATAGACACCCCATCCTTCACAAGCATTTCCATCTCACAAAAAACCAAAACATGAAAAAACTTTTACATTTGTAACATATCTTGGTCTATCAGCTTGTACATCCTCTTTAGCTTAGTACCATTGTATCTATCCAGCGTTCGTGTCAGTTTGTCCTTGATCAACATCTTGCACACATCGCACACCTTAGTTAGCTATTCCAATGCATCCTTTAGCTAGATCTCATGTCACCAAAGTGTTATCCTTCTTAGTTCAGCTTGCCAGACACATCACTCATCCAGATCCATCAGCTTAGGTGCTCTCTGATAGATCCTTGCAGGATATAGCTTTCCTCATGTCTGATCTTGGTCCGTTAGTACCTTGTCCTACCCATCTCATTGGCAAACAGTTCTCTTTTGGATTTTCACTTTCTTTTGATTTGGGATTTTCCCTTTTGGGTCTTGAAATATCTTTTCCAAGCAATCTCCTTGTTCCCTCCTCAAGGTTTCCATGATCTTCCATATCATGGTATGCTGCGAATGGGGCAATCAGAGCGTAAGGTCTTGATCAGGTCTTTTGCTCATTTTCTTTTTTTGCTTGTGGGTTACCTAGTGTCATTTCCACGCTGCTTCCTCTAGGATTCACGTGTGATACTGGGGCAACCCTTGCATGTTTGTTTCGAGTCAGTTCGTCAGTCCTCTAGACGGTTGGTGAAAAGGCCTTGATGTTCTTGGTAACTTTGGCAATTAACCAACAGTCCTATAGCAAATCTAGTGCTCAACTACATGGTGGTACTTCTCTTTGAAGTATCCCCCTGCTCAAAAAGCTCCAATGGATTCCCTTCATCTCCATTATCCCCCATCTATATTCTACACCTCTCGCTCCTACCCCAGCTTATGCATCAGTATCTCTTTGAATCGCTCCTCACGCTTAGCTTTAGGGATCCACAATCCTAGTCTTAGGGATCCACCAATCAAATCAATCCACCAAGCCTCATCTTTCGAGATCCACAATCCTAGTCCTAGGGATCTCCGAAACCCATCTTCCGCCAGTCTAACTCTTTGAAATCCTGTTGCATCAGCTTTATCATTCTACCATCCATCTCCCTACCATGGATTCCTTTTATAGCGCTCCGCTCCTCCCCCGCCCCCAATCCTGGAAAGTCTTAAGCTTGCTTTACTGTTGTGCCCTTGATTTCCCTTCATCATTCTCCCATAGTGAGAGTTTGAGCTAATTCAGCCCCTTTTCTTTTCCAATATGTGTCTTAGCTCATCTCAAATTCTTGTACTTTTCAAGAAGTTGTCAAGCCTCATTTCTCTCCCTGCCACCTTCTTGAGGGGCATCATCTAAGTCTATTCTCTCCTCTTCTTATCCGAGACTGGGGCAACCTTGTTGCTAAAACATCTTCTTCCTGTCATCTTCATTCGAACTTCTTTGAAATAGTGTTGTCTCAACACTATGTCAAAGAGGGGCAAAATGTAGACACCTAAATTCGATTACACTGCTTTGGTAATCTAATTTAGCCATCTCTAAAGGCATCATTAATTAAATTCTTATTTAATTAATCCTTTGCCATCCCTAGTTGATTAATTTAATTAATCATCTATAGTCCTAATTGATAAATCAAATAATCTATTATTTATCAATTAAATCCTATTCTTCTATCTAATTCCAAAAATCCCCATTTATTAAATAAATCTATTTGATAAATGAAATCCTCAAATTCAAAAACCCCTAACCTATCTCTAATCCTCCATTTAGCCTAATCCACCCCATCCACCCATACTAACCAAGCTTAACCACTAACTCACCCACCCTCATTAATGCCATCCACTTGTACATCTCTAACATCCCTAATCTAATCCTAAACCCAAGCCTAATCCACCCCCTAATGTTGTCACATTCCCTAAACAAGTTTAAGACTTTCCTAATTCAAACCAAAGTCTCCCCTCAAAAAGCCCAACCACTAAGTCATGAGTGCTCTTACAAAACATAAAAGACTCTTACAAGCCCACTCATGACTCTTACACCCATCTTCCACACTCTTCCCTCTTCCACACTCATTCCTCTTACATCCCTCTTACATACTCAACCCCACTCATCATGCCTTTAACCAACCCTTTACCCTACCCTCTCACACTCATCCTCTCACCATGTGACATGTGTCACTCCTTGATTGGTTGTAAGGAAGCACAATCCATGTGCTCCCCTTTGAGTGCATCCTAGCCCTCCTTAAGCTTTCATCTTTCCTTCCATCTTAGCCCTCCATCCCTCAAGCCCTTAGCCTATAAATTGAATCCCCTCCCAAGCCATTTCATCACAATCTTGAAGCTAAAGTTATAATGCTAGTTTGAGAAACTGAAGCCCTTAACCATACCTTTATGATGCCAAATTGAGAGCTCACAAAGCTACCAATTTTCCATTACCCATCTCCATTGAAGCAACTTTTGAGCATCTTGAGCATACATCCACAGCAAAAGGACACATCTACAGAATCTAGAAAGCATGGAGTGTTTTCTCTTGTGAGGTTTGCACTTCTTGTTTGCTTTCTTTGTCTAAGCATATATGTGAATTTAGTTTTTGGTTTGTGAATGTTTACTTTATTTGTTAATGTTCTTTGCATACTAAATCTTCTTTAAGGTCTTTTAATTCTAGACATGAATTTTATTCTGAAGCTTTTCTATGACAGCCCACTCAATGCATATATTGTTGTTCCACATTATGTTGATTTGACTTTCATTGGTTGATTTGGGTCTAGACATGACGTTATTCACTACCTTTTTTATATATTGTTTTTTTGTAGTGAGGTTCTAGCCTGAATGAATGTATTAATCATCAAAGTTGTGAACCTTGGTCAAGATCCTTACAAATATATTTTCAAATTGGACCTCAAATAGTTTTCTCAGTCACCCCCTGTACACAGATACTGAAATTGTAGTTAATTACAAAATTAATACTGAATTAACACAAGTTTAATTGAGAAGTATTATGTACCTCAATAGGCTAGATTATTATTGACTAGGAAGCTTTATCTTAGAGTAGTTGGTTTCCTAAATCTTTAGTGCAGTGACACTCTTATGGAATGTGGAATTAGGTATGCTAGCTAAGGAACGTTCTTTAAAAGGTAGAGGAAACTCAAGACTCACATGTTTCCAATCAATATAAATGTTTAAATTGCTTCTCTAATTTTTTCTATTTATGATCTTCTTAAAACTTAACTTTCTAAATGCATTGATGGGGAAATAAAGATCTTCTAGGAACTAAAGGCTAATCATGTTTAATACTTACAACTCTTTGTTTTTATCTAATGATTTAAAAAAGATTGTACAAGTGTTTTCAAAGAGCAACACTTGTCACTAACATCATAAGAAGGAATATCCACGGAGAATTACCACTGATCCCCCACCACCAAATTCAAGAGAAAACAAAAATCCACTACTAAAGAGATAGTAACAATGATCATCCCTAGTCTCTCCCTTATCATAAAATGATTACCATCAAAATTTGCATTTCCAATTGTGTCATGTGCGTTGAAGTGATAGTAACATTTTCACTCTCTTACCTAATGTCTCCCATTTCTGAAACTCCTGGGGAAGGGCAAGGCCATCTTCTCAGTACTTCAAAATGCAATGAGTTCCATTTTTTCCCATATTGATAATCATAGACTTAAAGTATAGTCAAATTATTGATAGCCCATAGGAACTCAACCTTTGAGCATCCCATCTATAAATGACCTCATAAAGAAAGTTCAATAAACTCGCATGAAAGAGTGAAACAAAAGTTGCATACTTGTGAAGATGATCAGACTGCATGTGATCAATATGTCTCAAATCTATATTCAGTTCTTTTACTATGCATATAAATGGTTTGTTATATAAAAGACTTATATCCACCAGATAAATAATCATTTTCTTACTATGCTATCCTTATCCTTGGCTGATCTCTGGTAAACCATTTCTTAACCATCATCCTTCGATCTATAGGTCACTGTATTAATCTAGTTCATGTTGTCTCTACTCGAATTAATAAGAATTGGCAATCTCAGGGATTGCCAAAAGAGGAATGGGTCCAAGTGGAAGATAGGATTTAGAAGTGAGTTTAATTAAAACATAATAAATAGTATATTACAAAAAGGAGAATGGTATGTTCTTCGCAATCTACTCCCTTATACAGTCTATCAATGTTTCACATTGAACTTGATAGAGAACATCACAACACATAACTAGCAACATAGAACATACCTCCTAGCCACCTCAAGAACATAAAATTTCAAAAACCAAAGTGCACAAGTTTAAATTCAAAGCCTCAAAGGTCAAGAGCACAACAAAAAAAATAAAATAAATAAATACGAACAAAACCCACATTTGATGGAATCACAAAAAATTTTGTGGCTAGATAGTTACAAGCTGATTCAAGCTAATTCTTCATCACAATTAAGGTTGAAAATAACATACCCAATTGAAAACCAATTTACATATACAAAGTGACTAACATTACTCACAAAGAGGGAGTAGAAGCTACACACTACCTTGCATCCAAGGTGCGCTAAAGAACATAACCAAAGTCTTGGAGATCATATAATCCTAAGTTTACATAATCTGGTAGTAACACATTTCATTAACTTATGAAACATTTACCAAGTTCCATGATTTGTCTTTCCAAAAATGACATGCTAGATACGCTTTCCAATAATATAATTAAGATATGCATCACCCGAGATGGCATTGTAGAATGAAAATGGAATGGGATATCCAAAAAGCGAGAGAAAAAGGTCCTATAGGAACTAGAATCTCATCCATATCTTGCACGAGCTCCGAGATATGCCCCGTCAAAGATTGCAGCCCTGTGGCATTTAGTGACCCTTAGGGAAATTTCGGTTGAGCGTGCCTGAGAATGTTCGAGCACTAAAGGGGACAATATGAGGTTGGGGTTAGAGTTTACCTAGCCACCCAGAGCTAATGGAGCAGATAGTTTGATCCCACGATGAAAGATTAGAGAGATTTGGCAGTTGACAACTTTGTACTGGCCACCACTGCAAGTTTCAGCATCACCCGAGATGGCGTTGTAGAATGAAAACAAAATGTGATCTCCAAAAAGTGAGAGAGGTTATTGTAGGTCTCTACAACATGGTCTTGTATGAACTAGAATCTCATCCATATCTCGCACGAGCTCCGAGATATGCCCCATCAAAGATTGCAGTCCTGTGGCATTTAGTGACCCTTAGGGACATTTCGGTTGAGCGTTCCTGAGAACATTCGAGCACTGAAGGGGACAAGACGAGGTTGGGGATAGGGTTTACCCAACCACCTAGAGCTAATGGAGTAGACAATTTGATCCCATGATGAAAGATGAGAGAGATTTGGAAGTTGGCAACTTTGTACTGGCCAACACTACAAGTTTCAGCATCACCCGAGATGGCATTGTAGAATGAAAATAGAATGCGATCTCCAAAAAGTGAGAGAAGTTATTGTAGGTCTCTACAACATAGTCCTATAGGAACTGGAATCTCATCCATATCTCACACGAGCTCCGAGATATGCCCCGTCAAAGATTGTAGCCCTGTGGCATTTAGTGACCCTTAGGGACATTCCGGTTCAGCATGCCTGAGAACATTTGAGCACTGAAGGGGACAAGATGAGGTTGGGGATAGGGTTTACCCAGTCACCCGAAGCTAATGGAGCAGACAGTTTGATCCCACGATGAAAGATGAAAGAGATTTGGCAGTTGGCAACTTTGTACTGGCCAACACTGCAAGTTTCAACATCACCCGAGATGACATTGTAGAATGAAAATAGAATGCGATCTCCAAAAAGTGAGAGAGGTTATTGTAGGTCTTTGCAACATAGTCCTGTAGGAACTAGAATCTCATCCATATCTAGCATGAGCTCCACGATATGCCCCATCAAAGATTGCAGCCCTGTGGGATTTAGTGACCCTTAGGGACATTCCAATTCAGCGTGCCTGAGAATTTTTTAGCACTGAAGGGGACAAGAAGAGGTTGGGGATAGGGTTAACCCAGCCACCCGGAGCTAATGGAGTAGACAGTTTGATCCCACGACGAAAGATGAGAGATATTTGGTAGTTGGCAACTTTGTATTGGCCAACACTGCAAGTTTCAACATCACCCGAGATGGAATTGTAGAATGAAAATGGAATGTGATCTCCAAAAAGTGAGAGAGGTTATTGTAGGTCTCTGCAATAGAGTACTGTAGGAACTAGAATCTCATCCATATCTTGAATGAGCTCCGAGATATGCCCCGTCAAAGATTGCAGCCCTATGGGATTTAGTGACCCTTAGGGACATTCCAGTTCAGCGTGCCTGAGAACGTTTGAGCACTGAAGGGGACAAGATGAGGTTGGGGATAGGGTTTACCTGACCACCCGGAGCTAATGGAGCAGACAGTTTGATCCCACGATGAAAGATGAGAGAGATTTGGCAGTTGGCAACTTTGTACTAGCCAATACTGCAAGTTTCAACATCACCCGAGATGGCATTGTAGAATGAAAATGAAATACGATCTCCAAAAAGTGAGAGAGGTTATTGTAGGTCTCTACAACATAGTTTTTTAGGAATTGCAATCTCATCCATATCTCACACAAGCTCCGAGATATGCCCCGTCAAAGATTGTAGCCCTGTGGCATTTAGTGACCCTTAGGGACATTCCGGTTCAGTGTGCCTGAGAATGTTCGAGCATTGAAGGGGATAATATGAGGTTGGGGATAGGGTTTACCTAGCCACCCAAAGCTAATGGAGCAAACAGTTTGATCCCACGACGAAAGATGAGAGAGATTTGGCAGTTGGCAACTTTGTACTGGCCAACACTGCAAGTTTTAGCATCACCCGAGATGGCATTGTAGAATGAAAATGGAATGCGATCTCCAAAAATTGAGAAAGGTTATTGTAGGTCTCTATAACATAGTATTGTAGGAACTAGAATCTCATCCATATCTCGCACGAGCTCCAAGATATGCCCCATAAAAGATTGCAGCCCTGTGCCATTTAGTGACCCTTACGGACATTCTGGTTCAGCGTGCCTGAGAATGTTTGAGCACTGAAGGGGATAAGATGAGGTTGGGGATAGGGTTTACCCGGCTACCCAGAGCTAATGGAGTAGACAGTTTGATCCCACGACGAAAGATGAGAGAGATTTGGCAGTTGGCAAATTTGTACTGGCCAACACTACAAGTTTCAGCATCACTCGAGATGGTGTTGTAGAATGAAAACAAAAATTGATCTCCAAAAAGGGAGAGAGGTTATTGTAGGTCTCTACAACATGGTCTTGTATGAACTAGAATCTCATCCATATCTCACACGAGCTCTGAGATATGCCCCGTCAAAGATTGCAGCCCTATGGCATTTAGTGACCCTTAGGGACATTCCGGTTCAGCGTGCCTGAGAATGTTCAAGCACTGAAGGGGATAAGATGAGGTTGGGGATAGGGTTTACCCGACCACCCAGAGCTAATGGAGCAGACAGTTTGATCCCATGACGAAAGATGAGAGAGATTTGGCAGTTGGCAACTTTGTACTGGCCAACACTACAAGTTTCAGCATCACCCGAGATGGCATTGTAGAATGAAAAAGGAATGCGATCTCCAAAAAGTGAGAGGTTATTGTAGGTCTCTGTAACACGGTCCTGTAGGAACTAGAATCTCATCCATATCTCACATGAGCTCTGAGATATGTCCCTTCAAAGATTGCAGCCCTATGGCATTTAGTGACCCTTAGGGACATTCTGGTTCAGCATTCCTGAGAACGTTCGAGCACTGAAGGGGACAAGATGAGGTTGGGGATAGGGTTGACCTAGCCACCCAGAGCTAATGGAGCAGACAGTTTGATCCCACGACGAAAGATGAGAGAGATTTGGCAGTTGGCAACTTTGTACTCGCGAACACTGCAAATTTCAACATCACCCGAGATGGCATTGTAGAATGAAAATGGAATGCGATCTCCAAAAAGTGAGAGAGGTTATTGTAGGTCTCTACAACATGGTCTTGTAGGAACTAGAACCTCATCCATATCTTGCACGAGCTCTGAGATATGCCCCGTCAAAGATATTTGAATTCACAATGTTTAATGAGAATATAGTTGAGGCTTGCTTTACTTTTCTATGTTAAGTTTGGCTTTCAATTTTGGTTTCCCTACTTATCTATGTGAAAGTTCCACTTTCATAAGTAACATGGATGAAATAATACTAAATTAAGTATAGGTCCATGGTTCTAGAAGCTTTACATAGCTTCTCTTCAACTATGGATCTTGTAAGCATTGTACCATGACTATTGGTGTTGTGAGAATATACAAAGCATATATATTGTTTGACCAAATGTCTTCAATGAACATTAACTATATGGAAGAAGATAAGACATGTTGCAAAGTCTTTGAAAATTTTCTTCAAGAAATGTAAGGAGCCATGGGTGATTCATCCAAATTATTTGGTAAAATAAGAGGACGAATGAATCAACCTTGATGATAGAGGTAAATGCTGAATAATATTTATTTAATCACATTGTTTGAAAAAACTTTAATGACCTTTAAATACAATTGAAAGAAATGGAATTGATCTCCCTTACTCATGTAGATGAATAAAATTGGAATTTAAAAAAGAGAGGGACATCCACCATAAAACCATGCAATCATGCACTTCTTGATGGGAGTATCATAAGTTCATTGTTAGATGGATATGCCAAATGTGAAAGAATTAAAAGGAAAATATGTTGATTGATTGAATACAAGCATCAAACCAATGTGATAACAAAAAATCAAAGTTGATTCCATAAGGTCTAACAATATCATATAATTCATTTATCAATAATTTGAAACATCATAAGCATATGTCTAATAATGTCATACATGAAATATATGTAAAAAATGACATACATAGAAAAAATTATACAAAACATATGCCCAATAATGCCATATAGGTGTAAAATGTACATCATTATATATATACTCTTTCCAACTGGGGGAACAAAATAAATCCCTAATTGTCTTTAATTGCCAACAAGTGGGAGATGACCAGTGTATATAACAAGGTCTTCCTAACATGCTCACTAGTCCATTAGTCTAGAATCTTCTATAACTCGACATGTTACAATCAAAATTATATATGAATAAATAACTATTTTATATAATAAAATAAAATATATTTACACATAAAACTTAATATTTTCTTATAGCTAGCTGATAATTCCTCTGTATATACACCTTAGGGATACACTGATGGTCAAGAATAATAAGACCCTACAAAAACCATCAAAGTTACCACTCGATTGTGCCTATGAATTTTATATTGAATTTTAGTACTAATGAAATTTTAATGTAAACTCTTTCATACCTTAGTCATTGGCTTAGAACTAGTGAGTGCAATAAGGACTCATTGATCAATACAATGATGAAGATGTAAAGGTATCTCTAATGTCAATAGCTGAAAATGATAATACATGAGACTCAAATGCAGTTATGAAGAATACATATTTTCTTTTGTCTCCATATCAAATAAAATATTTTGGTACCTCTGTGAATGTAGTATGAAATCCTTCATTTTATAGTGTTGATCCCAAAGCTGCAACACTTATTATTTATTACACATGTATGTAAATCTGTTAAGCATCAAATTCAACACCTTTGTTTGCAAAATAATGTACTATATGCTAGAGTAATAAATTCATTTCCTTAGTACTTAAATTATATTGATATAATTACTAAGTTACTTATTATATTGATATAGTTTACTTATAATTCCTTTCGAGTTACAACTAATTGAAATGATTTCCCCAATTTTCCATCTAGTCACTAGAAAATTGGATTTGTTGTCTCTTTCTCTTAAAGAACCGGATCTACTAGTTCCTTTGGTCTAGAAGCCTTCCATTGAGATTGGGGTTTTGAAAGGTTCAAGGGTTGAGGAACTTTTTATAGAATATCTTGAAGAAGGAGAGGTCACGTATAATGATTTTGAGGAAGGCTAGAGTTCCATCCAAATGGTGTTGCAAAATGGCCAAGCGGAGGAGGAGATATAAGAATAAATAGAATAAATGCATGAGAAGGAGGGTCATGGGTGTTGGGCCCATTTTCCGTTGCACCAAAAGCCATGACTGTTAGTGAACATGGAACACCACATAATTAACCACCTGTGGGCAGGGGAGCGCGTCGCATCACCCAACAATCTCCCCCTCGATGCGCATACCAAGTGCTTATGCGGGTCGGGAAGGCACCGGGGAGATTTGAACCCATGACCAAGCCAAAACCAGGCTCTGATACCAATTGTTGGGCCCATTTGCCGTTGCACCAAAAGCCATGACTGTTAGTGAACATGGAACACCACATAATTAACCACCTGTGGGTAGGGGAGCGCGTCGCATCACCCAACAATGGGGGCAATGGATTCAAACCCACAACCAAGCTTTTATACCATTATACAAATTACAAATTATAAGACTATGCCTTTCATGATAGTCGCATTTTCATATTGGCAAATGAAGAATGACTTTTGGAACAAACATAATAAATACTTCCAAATACAAATGAAGCCAATATATTGTATTATAAGCTCGAATGGTAAAGACCAAGCCCAAAAATTTATTAAGGTATAGCATTTATAATTGTCAGGTTCATGTGAAGAAGTCATCATTCATATTCTCATTGTTGTGTAATTTGATGATAAGAAGAATACAATGATATAGAGGTTGATAGTGACTTAAAACTTTACAAAATGCAATCAATGAGAATTTTACATTGAGGGGGGAGTAATAATCAATGTTTCATTCTCATTGTTTGACAAACTCTTATATAAACAGGGAGTAGACAGATGATATGGTTTAGTCTTCTTCTGAGAATCTTAGTCATATTGGTTCAGAAGGATTCATGATAAAACTACTATACTTAGCATGACCAATTGATGCTAAAAAACTTAGTATTGATGCTACAAACCTTAGTATTGACATAATTTAACCTCTACAATTCCAAGCATAAGATGATTAGCATACAATGGTACTTGAACAAAGAACACTAATAAATATTGAGGATGTGAATTGATAATACCATTTCGCAGATGATTTTGGCATCTCACCCTTTATCACTTGTGCGTCAACTTTATTAGCCCTCTTCTTTGGTGACCTACAAATGAAGAATTAGCACAGTAACAAATCTAAGATAAGATTTTAAAAATGGGTCCTATTAAAGAATCTAATATAAATTCAAATAATGTATCTAAATTCTAAACAAATCAAAACTAAATCTCATCAGTTACACATCATAACAATACGGTCCACCTTAGTCATGTGATAGTCTTGGGGAAGAGGTTGTAACATTGTATTTGGATCTAATTGATCACTTTTTCTCTCTCTCCCAATTCAATCTAATGAGCCAACTGGATCTGCTCGACATTTTAATGTCTCAAAGTATTGCCTCATGGTCTGACTCATGAACTTTCCAAAGAATCTTATTATGTGGTTTTCCACCATATTTTATCAAGTGGACATTTGATGCGACAAGGTTTGAATAATGAAGAATCTTCCTCTCTGTTTGCCAATCCTCGAATAACCACAAGTTAGGATTCTTCATAGGATATTGTCTAAGCCATGTGCCTGTTACAACCACCGCACCGACATGGTACTCTAAACCTTCACCATCTATAATCGAGTGATCCAATTTTTTTTTGGCTTCAACACAACAACACAAATAATAATCTATCCCTTCTTCATTGTGTTCAGGTGCAATAACAGCAAAAACATGGCCTACAGTGACAAATGTACAAAATGTAGTCATTAATTCAAAAAATACTTGGGTAAAAGTTATAAAGTTACATATTGAAATTACAAAGATATATATATTACCATGTTGCACTAAATTCGACAAGCGGTCAAAGTCAATAGATGAATCCATCTCTACCATTTCCAGTGCTTGTGGGGGATGATAGGTGTCAATTGGGTCCAAAAATTGTATATCCCATTTGTCCACCCATTCAGTTGACTCACAGTCATCCCAATTTTCCTCTGCACATGATGGACTATAGCATGCCATTTTTCGTGTGTGGATACTCCATGAACCTGCATCAAAGCTTCTAAAAGAGTGTAACTTACTAGATCCTGTTAGTGTGCAACAATCTTGATATGGTGCAATGTTAGTATTATCTATCAACCAAAAAAATCTACGAACTGTAGACTCACCTTCCTTACTTGGACCCATTGTAGCGTTACACCATTGGATGATGGATTTTGCATCTATCAATATTGCTCCATCTTTGTACTTTAGTTCTTCACGAGCCAAGGCTCTTTTAATGCATGTGCCTACACCATCATGCTCTCCCTTACCATGACCAGCCTCTATGAAATTCCACATATATTGAATTCTACACAACATGTGCATCCTGCTCAACCAATAGAACATCCGTGCATTCTTGACTTGAGATGCACAATTGTCTGACCAAATAATGTGTTGACAATATGATATGCCCCTATTAGCCAAATCTCCATAAAATAGTTGAAAACAACCATGTACAAACTTCGTAGAATGTGATCGATCATCGCTGATGTAAAAATGGTACTCCCTCAAAATCTTCCTGTCATCCTCTGCACTTGTAGGTGAATGCATGAATGTTATGTGAACAAATATAGAAACATGTTGAGATGTATAATACTTTTCTTGCACCTCATTTTGTGGTTGTAGTGTGTAGTTCTCTGCAAAATCTACAACCAAAACAATGGTATCGAATGGAAACGTATCCTTGCACAACTTGAATTGCAAATCCAACCATCGAGCTCTATGGGTATGCCTTGCATACTTGTACATAATCTTTTCACAAAAAATCTTCATGAACTCATACACTGGAATCTTTTGAATAACTAGATCACATATTTTACCATGTTTCCCATCTTTTAGAGCATATGTCACTGTCTTGAATTTTTCGTAATCTACTATTTCATTTCCAATTGCATGTGTACTATCCATATGTTGACAAGTTGATAAAAGTTGCAAAGAACCACAAAATAAGCACGTACCATCCAAGCATGATGTCTTGTAAAATTGTTGGCCGTCCCCTATTTCACATAAAATGTTGGATATGAATTCTTTTGAAGATCTTGGTGGCTCTTTTATGTCACAATCCTGCAAAACAAACTGAGAATGCAAAACTATGCATATGTGCCTAAAAACATCAAAATGGTTAGAAAATTCAATATGTATCTTACAACAACAAGTTGTGCGTGTGTGATTTATTTTCACATAAAAAGCTTTACCCATCTCAAAAAATCTTTGACTTATTCGAATTTGAGGATACATACCAATAAATTTTGCAAAAAATTGTGTCTGAGTTGAGTGTAAAAAATGTTTCACATGTGGCTTGTGATTTCGGCTACCAATCCTCCTTCTTACAACATCTCTTTGATTAGGAGAAACATGTGTGTTATTTTTTCAAAAATCTTCGATCAATGATTTCAAGGCTTCACTAATTTCTTTATCCTTTCGTGGTAGTTACCGCTAAATGTCCATAACTCATTTTTTGTTGGATCTTCTAATCTCTCACGCCTTAGCATGGCTCTCCTTAAAGTACCTCTACCAATTTTTAATATTTTTCTTGTCTTTCTCATGAGTCGAGCTTTCTTCATTTGGCTACTTACTATTGTCGATGTGAGTACTTGTCTTGTGATATTACTATCTTTGGTCTGTGATTTAGAACCCACTTCGTCATAAGCACTCATTAGATTCTTTACAATATTTCTTTCATTTGAATCATCCATCGTTCTTAGCCCAAGAATCTGCATGATAGGCCTAAATTTCAAATTCTTCATCATTTCAACAAATAATTGGCATTGACCTATAATATTTAATTCTTCAAAAAATAATCTCCACATATGATTAACTTTTCTTTGACAAGTACACTTGCTAGTCTTGTCAGGCATTGATTTCAAAATGTTAGTATCAATATCAATCAAATATTTTGGTTTTCTAAAATGAATTCTAGAAGGTGTTCTAATCTCTTCAATTCTCTCAACATTTTGAAAATCAATATAAGGTTGAGTGTATTACGTACCTTGAACTGAAGATGATGTGCCTTGGCAATAAGATGTAAAAGATGGAATATCACCTACTTGATGTGTTGATGTTGTACTTTCAACATGATATGATGGAGTGTGTATATCATCGGATCTATAAATCAGTGTCTCTTCAACATGAGAGGATGATATGACTTCAACATTCGAAGATGGTGTACTGGATGATATGACTTCAACATTCGAAGATGGTGTAGCAGATGATATGACTCCAACATTAGATGATGGTGTAGCTTCACAATTCAATTGCCTTCTTGAGCGTAACAATCTCATTCATTCTCTTTGTCTTTCTAATTCTTCCTCCTTGTTTCTTTGTACTGGTGGTTCTTGATCCTCTTCGAAAGTTAATTCTTCATCATTGCTTTGCAATTTTCTTTGTTCACGTAGTAATTTCATTTTATCTCTTTTAATTGTCAAATCTCTCTCCCTATCTACATATGTTTGAATCTTTGGTTTCTTCCTTGGCATGATGATGATTTCTACTTGTCAAATTATTCAAACATCCGAATTACTTAAAATGTCTAAATTACAAATTATTCAATTATATATAAAAATTATAATTATTTGAATGAATACACAATATATATCAAATGACTTTCAAATTTCTAACCATTTCGAAATAACATTTCATTCAAACATACAATTTTTAATGAATTCACTATATATTACATAATATATCAAATTATAATCAAATTTGTATCTATATATCGACAAACAATATTCAAAATAGATTGCACTAACCTTTTCTATTAAAAGAATATTCAAAAATTCTTCAAATCACGTATCCAATGATTGAATTTGGTGTTTGCTAGCTTCCAAAAGTGTTGAAATAGTGTTTGCTAGATGTTGAAACCCGTGTTTTCTGTCGGAATAATAGAGAGCATAACAGACCAAAAGTTAAAAATGGATGAAATGGGCCCCAAGGTTGGTTTTTGACCCTTTTTTGGTGATTTGAGATAGTGCGTACGCAGTATAAAGCGTGTACACACTATAAAGCACGTACGCACTATCTCAAAACACATCACTCCCCATCCTCCCTACTCTCTATCCTCCCTACTCTCTCTCCCATCCCCTCCCTTTCTCGCTTCCTACTCTCTCCCATCCTTTACTCTCTCTCACCCTCCCTCTCCCACCACCTACTCTCTCTACCTCTCTCACCCCCTCTCCTCTCCCATCCTCGACTCTTTAGATCTCTCACACACTCTCTTATCCCCCTATCTCTCTCCCTCTCCTTCTCCTACCACCTAATTTCTCTCCCCCATCCCCTACTCTCTCTCTTCTCTCCCATCCCCTACTTTGTCTCTCATACACACATTCCCATTCCCCCTCTCTCCCTCTCCCGCCACCTACTTTCTCTCCCCCATCGTCGTACTCTGTCTACCACCCCCTACTCTCTCTCACCCTCACACTACTACTACCTACTATCTCTCTCTCTCAAGTTCTCTCTCTCCCTCTCTACTCTCTCTCCCCCATCTTGTACAAGCTCTCTCTGCCTCTCCCACTCTCTCTCCCATCGCCTACTTTCTCTCCCCCATCCCCTGCTCTCTCTCTCTCATCTCCCATCCTCTACTCTCTCACACTCTCACACTCTCCCCCATCCCCTACTCTCTCTCTTCTCTCCCATCCCCTACTCTATCTCTCTTACACATACACCCCCATCCCCCCCTCTCTCTTTCCCTCTCCCACCGCCTACTTTCTCTCCCCCATTGTCATACTCTCTCTCTGCCACCCCCTACTCTCACACTTTGTCCCATCCCCTACTCTGTCTCTCTTACACACACACTCCCATCCCCCCTCTCTCTTTTCCTCTCCCACCGCCTACTTTCTCTCCCCCGTTGTCGTACTCTCTCTTTCCCACCCCCTACTTTCTCAAAACACATCACTCTCTATCCTCCCTACTCTCTCTCCCATCCCCTCCCTCTCTCTCTTCCTACTCTCTCCCATCCTTTACTCTCTCTCACTCTCCCTCTCCCACCATCTACTCTCTCTACCTCTCTCACCCCCTCTCCTCTCCCATCCTCGGCTCTTTAGATCTCTCACACACACTCTTATCCCCCCTATCTCTCTCCCTCTCCTACCACCTAATTTCTCTCCCCCATCCCCTACTCTCTCTCTTCTGTTCCATCCCCTAATTTGTCACTCTTACACACATTCCCATTCCCCCTCTCTCTCCCTCTCCCAATGCCTACTTTCTCTCCCCCATCGTCATACTCTCTCTACCACCCCCTACTCTCTCTCACACTCACACTACTACTACCTACTATCTCTCTCTCTCAAGTTCTCTCTCTCCCTCTCTACTCTCTCTCTCTCCCATCTTGTACAAGCTCTCTCTGCCTCTCCCACTCTCTCTCCCACCGCCTACTTTCTCTCCCCCATCCCTTGCTCTCTCTCTCATCTCCCATCCCCTACTCTCTCACACTCTCACACTCTCCCCCATCCCCTACTCTCTCTCTCCTCTCCCATCCCCTACTCTCTTACACTCTCACTCTCTCCCATCCCCTACTCTATCTCTCTTACAAATACACCCCCATGCCCCCTCTCTCTTTCCCTCTCCCACTGCCTACTTTCTCTCCCCCATCGTCGTACTCTCTCTCTCATCCACCCCCTACTCTCACACTCTCACACTCTCTCCCATCCCCTGCTCTATCTCTCTTACACACACACACTCTCATCCCCCCTCTCTCTTTTCCTCTCCCATCGCCTACTTTCTCTCCCCCATCATCGTACTCTCTCTCTGCCACCCCCTACTTTCACACTTTCACACTCTCTCCCATCCCCTACTCTCTCACTTTCATAGATACACACACTCTTCTTCTTCTCTCCCATCCCCTACTCTTTACATCTGTCACACACACTCCCATCCCCCCTATTTCTCTCCCTCTCCCTCTCCCTCTCCCACTCCCTCTCCTACTGCCTACTGTCTATCTCTCTCAAGTTCACTTTCTTCCTCTCTACTCTCTCTCTCTCTCTCTCTCTCTCTCTCTCTCTCTCTCTCTCTCTCCCATCCCTTACTCTCACTCTCTCTCCCATCCCCTACTACTTTCTCTCAAACTCTCACACTCTCTCTCATCCTTTACTCCATCTTTCTTATAAATAAATACACATTCCCATTCCCCCCCTCTCTCTCTCTCTCGCAGTCCTTGTCCCACTGCCTACTCTCTCCCATCCCCTACTCTATCTCTCTTAAATGCTTCCATTCTACCTCTCTCCCTTCCACTCCCTCTCCCACCGCCTACTCTCTCTTTCTCTCTCTCTCTCTCTCTCTCTCTCTCTCTCTCTCTCTCTCTCTCCCTCTCTCTCCCATCCCTCTACCATTGCCTACTCTCTCTATCTCTCTCTCCCCTCTCTCATTCTTAACTCTTTCTCTTTGACACACACACACCCATCCCCCCTCTCTCCTCTTCCATCCCCTACTTTTTCTCTCACTTGCTCTCCCTCTCCCACTACCTACTCTCTCTCTCTCTGCTACCCTCTAGTCTCTCTTAAATTTTCACACTCTCTTCTATCCCCTACTCTCTCTCTCTCTCTCTCTCTCTCTCTCTCTCTCTCTCTCTCTCTCTCTCTCTCTCTCTCTCTTTCTCTCTTACACACATTTCTATTCCCCCCTGTCTCCCCCTCTCCCACTCCCTCTCCCATCGCCTACTCTCTCTTCCATCCCCTACTCTCTCTTGAGCTACTTTGTCTTCCCCCTCTCCCATTCCATACTCTCTCTCTTTCACACACATGCACTCCCATCCTCCTCTCTCTCAAGTTCTTCCTCTCCCACTCTGTCTCCCATCACCTACTCTCTCTCTCCTCCATCCCCTACTCTTAATCTCTCTCTCCAGACCTATACTCTCTCTCACACTTCCTCTCTCTCCCATCCCCTACTTTAAATCTCTTTCCCCCATCCTGCACTCTCTTTTCCACCCGTACTCTCTCGCACACTTCCTCTCTTTGCCACCCCTACTCTCTCTCTCATCCTATACTCTCTTTGCCACCCCTACTCTTTCTCACTTTCTCTCTCCCATCCTGTACTCTCTCCCCTCTCCTATCCCCTACTTTCTCTCTATCTCTTTCATGCACACACATAGCCATTCCCCTATCCCCCCCACCTAGTTCTCTTTTGCAACTTACATCTTAATAGTGCGTGCGCAATATAGTGCTTGCGCCCTATAGTGCGCACGCGCTATTTAGAATTGAGGTTTAAAGAGCGTGTGCACACTATAGCGCGCACGCACTATTTAAACCTTAATCAAACCCAAGCCTAAGGCTTGGTTTTGCCGTAGAGATCCAACCCAAAGGTTTGGATTTGATGAATAGGCCTGAGACGTGTTTTCTAGCAAACATACAAAAAATGATTATTTTTTCTTTTGTGCTCCCCTCCAAGATTTCTCATGGTTGGATATTGATAAGATCAGGTTACATAGCATTATAGGTCTTTGTGTTAGCTATCTAACCATATAATTTATTTTTAATTTGAACTATTTCAAGCCTTTCATCTATAATTTCTTTTGAATGTATGTTCATTTTTTGTCAAAAACCACCACGTACTAATTGGGCTATAGATTTTAGCTCGTTCATCGAATTTTGTAACAACTTAAATTTTTAGAAACTAGACTCCATTCTACACACTTTGAAAAAAAAAAGTTTTGATTTTAGATTAGTTTTTAGTTATTTCTAGGGGGAGCACACAGATATTTCACATTTTTGTGATGTGTCTAGTTAAAAAATTCGTTAAAAAAAAATAGACATTATAAAATTACTTGAAAAATCTGGGATAAACTACATAGTGTTAAGTAAATTTTGACCAGAGCGATTAAAAAATTTCAAAAAAAAAGTTAAAATTTTAGGGGGGCCACACTTTGTACTGTGCTATGTTTTTTTGGAATAAACAGTACCACTTTTTGTGGCCCTCTTTTTTGAGGACCTAAAACTAAACCATTTTGAAAAAAAATTAGCAGTTTAGAAACTAGATTCAAAGGACTACGACTTTTTTTTTTTGTCATATCTGAAAATTTTGAGCGTAACTATCTTCATATTCTTGTTGAAGTTCAAAATTTGCAGATTTCAGGAAAAAGGTGTCCACTTATACCCCCCTTTTGGCACCACAACTTTGTGCACTTACCCTACTATCTAATACTTCAAAAACAATAAAATAAACAAAAAATGTTAAATTTGTATCTTATGTACTACCTAATTAAAGCATTAAAACTTATGAAAATACAAGCCACTATGTGACACTTGTTGATCTTTTTGATATTAGAAACTTTTTTTAAAAAGCTATAATCTCATTATCCTTATTATTTTTGAGATATTTACATTACCTTAATTTAACTTTACAAAAAAAATTGATATGATTTAATATAGATGTATTGCTTTTACATTTTCAATGTTCTTGAAATTTATTTACATTGAAAATAAAATAAAAGTACAATTAAAATGATGGATAAAAATAGTAGTTTGAATCTCATGTTTTCCCTACAAGCTACCTATTGGCTAACTTAATTTTAATTAGTCATTATCTTATAATCCTACATGTCATTTAATTGTTCTATTTATTTTTCAATCCATACCTTATTTTCATATGAATAAAAATGGTATCCAATCAAATAAAAGATAAAAGATTAACACTTTTAACACAGGTGGTCATATATACCTTACAATTTTTACAAGCTACATATTAGCAAACCTACTTTGCATTGTGATATATGTAAAAACTTATTTAATAATATAAAAACTAAAATATCAAAAATCTTTTTTCGGATGCATCCTCAACCATAGACACTTATATCAATAAAAAATAAAATCAATAACATTAAAACCATCTCATTACTAGATTTTAAATATCTATCAAGTAAACCCCCACTTTATTAATATCTTTAAACTTCTCTTTGGTAAACCATAACAATATAAAAAGATATGATATGAACAAAACTATAACCTTATTAGAATAGTAGTTATATAGATATGAATTTATGTTGTAGGTATTAAGATTGTCTATCAAATAGAAGGTAGAAAAATAATTATATGAGGCTTTTCACCTTTGTAAGGAGCTCGTACACTAGAAATCAATAAAATAGATATACATACAAGTTATCAAACTATCCCTATTTTATTTTCAAATTAATCTTACTAAAGTTTATATATGGTCTATCTTACAAAAAATAGCATTACTATCATGCTATGAAGACAGATATAAAGACAAGGTTTTCCACTAAAATTTTAATATTGGAGTCTTCATGTTTGCCAATTATATTAATTGAATGTTAAAATTTAATTTAATTTGATTCAATCTAATTTTAATAAAGGTTTTATTTCCACAAGGTCATTTTTAGCAAGCTATACTAGAGGACCAGCCTTAGGTTGCACCTTTTTTGGCAAAGAGTGAAAGTTGGAGACATATCCATTCCCCAAATTTGCACGAGGCATAATCCTTGCAAAGTGTGATCTCATGTATGCACATTAAAAATCTTTCAACTTCATTTATTGATGTTGCATGTTCGATGTTCCTAAGATCTATTTAGATAGGAAAAATATAAAGTGAATGAAAATAACCAATAAAAGAGGATTCCAAATGGTGATGTATTTACAAACTCAATTTACCTAGAAGACTTTATTTATTATCAATTGTTATCTTGCAATCTACACAAGCCACGTATTAACAACTTACTTTATATTCTCGTATGAATAAAAAGGTACACTGATTTTCAACTCCACACCATTAAATAAATATAAACCATAATTAATAACATTAAAACCATCTCATTACCCACAGGCTGCAACAAACCACCACTTCATTGATCTCTCTATATATCGGCACAAGAGCAACAAGGTCAATCAAGATATCGAGATGAGCATATAGGTAAACCATAACAATGTAAAAAGATATGATATGAACAAAACTATAACCTTATTAGAATAGTAGTTATATAGATATGAATTTATGTTGTAGGTATTAAGATTGTCTATCAAATGGAAGGTAGAAAAATAATTATATGAGGCTTTTCACCTTTGTAAGGAGCTCGTAAACTAGAAATCAATAAAATAGATATACATACAAGTTATCAAACTATCCCTATTTTATTTTCAAATTAATCTTACTAAAGTTTATATATGGTCTATCTTACAAAAAATAGCATTACTATAATGCTATGAAGACAGATATAAAGACAAGGTTTTCCACTAAAATATTAATATTGGAGTCTTCATGTTCGCCAATTATATTAATTGAATGTTAAAATTTAATTTAATTTGATTCAATCTAATTTTAATAAAGGTTTTATTTCCACAAGGTCATTTTTAGAAAGCTATGAGGACCAGCCTTAGGTTGCACCTTTTTTGGCAAAGAGTGAAAGTTGGAGACATATCCATTCCCCAAATTTGCACGAGGCATAATCCTTGCAAAGTGTGATCTCATGTATGCACATTAAAAATCTTTCAACTTCATTTATTGATGTTGCATTTTCGATGTTCCTAAGATCTATTTAGATAGGAAAAATATAAAGTGAATGAAAAAAACCAATAAAATAGGATTCCAAATGGTGATGTATTTACAAACTCAATTTACCTAGAAGACTTTATTTATTATCAATTGTTATCTTGCAATCTACACAAGCCACGTATTAACAACTTACTTTATATTCTCGTATGAATAAAAAGGTACACTGATTTTCAACTCCACACCATTAAATAAATATAAACCATAATTAATAACATTAAAACCATCTCATTACCCACAGGCTGCAACAAACCACCACTTCATTGATCTCTCTATATATCGGCACAAGAGCAACAAGGTCAATCAAGATATCGAGATGAGCATATAGTATCTGCAAATAGTTTGTATTAGATTTAGATTTAGAATGTTCAAATTCAGTCTCAAATGCCCTACTTTTATTTGAACAATTTCGTACATTCTTAATTTGAATCTATTTGTATTAGCATAAACATTTTCATTTGAATTGATTTGTAGAATTGATTTATAGTTACATACAGAACTTTTCTAAAAATTTCAATAGAGGGTCTTAACCTACGTCTGCAGTGAGAACTGCAGCAGAGTTTTTGAAGCGTCCATTTTGTCACCATGGAAGCTGGCTCTAATGGAGTTCAGGACGGGTCCCTGATATGCCAAAGTTCTGGAGAGTTAAAATCGTCCACCAAAAAGTACATAGGTGTTAAGAAATGTGAATCTGGCCGTTTTGCTGCGACGATTACTGTCCCAATGACCAGAAAGAGACGTGGGCTGGGTACATATGACACTGCTGAAGAAGCTGCTGCTGCCTTTGATTTCGCTGCAAAATTGATGAGAGGAACCAAAGCCAGAACCAATTCCATCACTTCCAATCCATTCAAGCTTACCCGATCTGGTGCACCAACATTGAGTAGAAGTGCAGCTTTCAGTCCTCCACTTTCATGCAAACCTTCAGATCTTTCCAGCTCTCTTTTGAACAGATCCTTCAATCCCCGGTTTTTATCAAAACCTTCAAACCCTAATAACCCATTTTCTACTTCTCTTTTCAACCAACCCTTTCACAAGCAGGACAAACAAGGTTTTCATTTGGAGAGTTCATCAACCATTCTTTCCAGCCCGCTGCCCAAATTTAGGGCCGCAAATCAAGACATATCTGCATTCGGGCATCCAGTGTCTACTAATGATTTTACCCTTCCATGCTCAGCTCCATACAGCCAATCCTTACAAGTCCCTTCATCACCCACGGCTTCTACACTGAATACCATCTCCACCGCACCATCCTTATCAAATCTAGGGTTTCCATCACATTATAGTTTTCTTCCCCACGAAGAAGACTCACAGATCGTCCCCACCACACAATCCTTGTCAAATCCATTCATTTCACCAATGCAAAGCTTTCTTCCACATGTAGCAGAACCACATACCATCGCCTCCACACCATTTGTGCCAATTCCAGAGTTTTCATTACCCCAATCTCAGCAGTGGAGCAATACTGTTTACAGTGCTTCTGCTATGAATAAAAACACCAGTACATTGCAAGACACCATCTCCAACACACAATCCTTGCGAAATCCAGTGTTTCCATCAATTCATATGTCTCTTCCATGTGTAGATGAGATTTCTTCTACACCCCAATCCCAGCAATTTCCATGCACCACCATTTCCTGCACTTCCTTTCACAGTACAAGTGGTTTATTCAATCCGGATTTCAGAAAGGGCTTGTATGACAATCAAAATGAACAACAATGCAACCAGCAATATGGTATTGAAACAGAGTTGAACAATACCCAATTGCCAGGCTTATGTGAATGGTCTGCTGATTCTCAATTGTGTTCTATAACCCAATCTCAGGAATGCAGGGCTACCATTGATGACGCCATTGGTTTATCCAATCTGGATATGGAAAAGGGGTTTTCTGAGAATCAAAATGAGAAACAATGCATCAAGCAATATGACATTGAGCAGTTGAGCTGGACCCAATTAGCAGATTTATGTCCATTGCCCACCGAAGATAATTTGTATGACATACCCCAATCCCAGAAGTGCTCTGCCACTCACAGTACCATCTCCACCACACAATCCCTGCCAAATCCAATGTTTCCATCGCACAACATTTTTGTTCCACATGAAGAAGAGCTATTTTCTGTACTTCAATCTCAACAATGCAGCACAAGCACTGACTGTATTACCATCCAGAGTACCACTGGTTTATCCAATCTTAATACGCAACAGAGCTTGTATGAAAATAAAAAAGAGCAACTATTCAGCAAGCAGTATGACATTGAAAAGGAGTTGAGGAGGACCAAATTGCCTGGATTTGAATGTTCTGCTGATTCTCAATTGTCTTCTCTACCACAATCTCAGCAGTGCGATACTACCATTCACTTTCACCATCTGAATAAGCAAGAAGGCACCAAGCAAGATGACTTAGAAAAGGAGTTGCAATGTGAAATAGAGCTGAGCACCAAAGAATCGCTAGATTTAAAGGAATGGCTCAGTGAATCGATGACACCTGATGCAGACTTTCTGATTGAGAACATCCCTGGGACCACTTTTCCTTCGTTGGATAACCTAAGGGATTGAATGGTAACATGGTCTGTTCTACAGTCTATAGCAATTGTAATGTATGTTGCTGCATTCTACTATATCAATTTTGTTTGCCTCAATGAATAGTACTGTTACTGACATTTCTGTAAGTATATAGTAGCTATGTACTATGTAGTTTTTCTGCTCATTTAATTTCTTGGTCATTTGGTTAATATCTATGCAATAATTTTGGCACAGATAGTTCCTTCAATCAAATCAATCACTTTTCCTTCTGCGATATTCTGAGAAGAATATAATCAACTGTTTTTAAAGTGCAGGTTTTGTCTTAATCATTTTATGAAGCAAAATAAGAAATTGCAACACAATTTTTATTAATTGTAAAGCTGCTGCAATATAACTGTTTTAAATACAAATCAAAATAGACTCAATACTCATCATACAGTGATGCAATCCTATAACATCGCTATTGCACTATGCTGAGTAGCAGTAAGAAGGGGAGGAAGATCATGCCGCACAGTTAATAAAGTACATGTATCTATTTTTGATGCAGGGCATGAGTATGTTTATTTGTTTGGGAATAGACCATGCCTTGTGTATCTGTTTTTGATCCTTAGCTTGTGAGACAAATACTATCTAACATGTTTGGGAACTACCAATAAAACTCACCTTAACCCTAAGACAATCAATGATCAGGGATTTGCAGAGTTAGAGGGTGAAAAATGGGCACAGCATAGAAGAATCATTAATCCTTCTTTTCACATGGATGTCTGGAAGGTGAAATCTTATCAGTCCACAATTCTGAGAGCTTGAATAGATACATTATTGTAGACTGTTCACACTAGAGTTACTTCTATTTGGCTTAGAACTTTGCAAAGACATATACAGAACCATAATTGGAATTTTTATTCCATATTCTTAGCACCTTTTATTCACAGCGATGGTATTTGCTATGTTTTTTTATGTTTCTTTGTGAATTTTTGGTTTTAAACAGGCTTGTGTGATTGTTTGTGTTCAATCAAACTCTTCAGTAGATGGTGCTTCAAGAAAGTTGTATGCATCTTCCATGACATTGACCATTACACTAGTGTCCATAGTTCTTGTTTATATTGTTTTCTTTACACAAAAGCACAAAGTAAAAATTGAATATGTGTGGGAATAGTCCATCAAATTCAGTAGCAAAAATATTAAATAATAAGACTATAATATTTGAAGT
This sequence comes from Cupressus sempervirens, assembly GCA_028749045.1. Taxonomy (NCBI): domain Eukaryota; kingdom Viridiplantae; phylum Streptophyta; class Pinopsida; order Cupressales; family Cupressaceae; genus Cupressus; species Cupressus sempervirens. The sequence goes on from CM053783.1 coordinate 893,792,007, forward strand.
CTAAACGTTTCTAGATTTGGTGTAGTTCTTTTGTATCTAATAAGTAGAAGAAAAAACCCACCGCGGTTGTAGTTGTGATATGTGTTCTTTTTATACTTCTTTAAAATGCAAGGAAGAGTTTGTCATTGCTAGAGAACAATGCGCAAAGGTAATTGCATCATGATCATTCAAGGATATAAAAAAATAAGACTAAAGGTGCTGGATATCTTTACACCGTGTTCTGTAAATTTGCCTCAGAATGAAACTTCATTAATTCAAAATATTTTGCACTCACGAGATACCTAACTGGAACCACCAACAGGAACTTGATCCTTGTCTAATTCGTGAGAAATTTCTGATTCTTGTATATGTCCCCAGATTGCAACGAAAGCTCTTATCTTTTCCAAAAGGAAGGGAAAATATCAAACCCGACATGCCTAATGAATCCATTATTGTTTATTGTTGTTGAATAGCCTGCTGCAGTTGTTGGAAGACAACAATGTCTCCCAACTCGCACTTAGCTTAAACTGAGGTTTATTTGTTAGGATGCATTGATTTCTCTACCATTCTCATTGAGAAACTACTGTGTTTCTACCACCACTCGTGTAAAATAATCTCCAGCATCTACGACACTGTTAACTGTAGTTAGAAAAAGTCTTTCACGTTGCATCCTCTTATTCACAAGCTTTTATTTGATATCTGATATTTATATAGTTGCTTACTTTGCTTACGTTGCATCCTCTACCACAATCTCAGCAGTGCAACACTGCAGTTCACTGTACCATTGGTTAGAAAATGGGCTTGTGTGAAAATCAAAATGGGCAAGAAGGCACCAAGCAAGATGATGTAAGAAAGGAGTTCGCAATATGAAATTAAGTTGAGCAGCAAAGAATTGCTAGATTTACAGGAATGGTTGACTGAAATTATGTCGCATGTCACCTGATGCAGACAAGTTCAGATTTTATAATAGAAATTAATTAAAATAGAATCAAAATTTTATCGACTCTGTTTATGGAGATTCATTACATAAATAAGGTAGTCATATAAAAGTTCAACTGCTATCACAAGTGAAATACCCAATCTTATTCTTTAATTCAATTGATTAATACATTAACAACCTTAATCATCTTTTGAAACTTATTATTACTATGGCAGTGCACTCAGGGTTCAAACTTTTATACTTGAGTCTATTACTTTCATAGGTTTCACTTTGGGACTTATTTGCTCTATTTTGAATCAAAGCACACATTGCATGCAATAGAAAGATGCCCATTGTAATTAAATCAATATATAGATAAATGAACATTGCCAAATTGTAAGCATATGCAGGTAATGGATCTACATATGCCTACAAATGTTGCACCTTGATTTTCACACACATCAATGACCTCTGATACCACTATTAGGCCATAAATCTAATATAATAGAAAATAATTAAAACATAATCAAAATTTTATTGACTCTTATCATCTAGATTTATTAATAAACAAGTATGGTAGAGTGACTTTGTAATTACCTAAACTAAAATTAAATAGTAACAATGACTTGTATTAGTTGTAAATAAAGTACTAAACATAAAAAATAAAATAGTTATAATTGAAAATTTATTGAATATTAGCATCTTAGAATTATTAAATATTATGAGATATTTGAACCAATCAAATTGATGCAAAATATTTTTTGTAATTTTAGAGCTTATAAATTTCACACATAAACATTAGAAAGAAAAATAAAAAGAAACATCCCCATTCACATCAGATTGTATGGTTGAAAGATGATCATAAGGTCCTAGTTAGTGAAAAATGTTTGGTGAAGTTCAAGATTGGGAGTTATCATGATGAGGTTCTCTATGACATCATACTAGTGGATGTATGTCATTTGTTGCTAGGAAGGTCGTGGCATTATGATAGGCATGCTATACACAATGGTCGTGCAAACACCCATTCTCTGATGAAGGATGGAGTTTTTCACAAGTTGAAGCCCTTGATAAAGGAAGATGAAAGGTATGCAGTAGTGTTAGGCTATTCTTGTTGATGGAAGAACATTTCTAGATAGCATCAAACACCAACATGTGTGTTATGCTTTAATTTCTAGAAAGGATAAGGAAGGTAGTAGTGAAGTTCTAGTGGAAGTCTTAGGTCTATTAAGTGAGTATAGAGATATAATATCTGATAATGTCCAAGAAGGCTTGCCACTAGTAAGGAAAATCAGTCATCAAATAGATTTAATCTCTATAGCTAGTTTTCCTAAAAAAGATTCTCATGGGATGACTTCTACTGAGACTAAGGAGTTGAATAGACAAGTTCAAGAGCTCTTGAGGAAAGGTCTAATTTGAGAGAGCCTAAGTCCATGTGTAGTACCTAGAGTAATGGCACCTAAGAAGGATGGATAGTGGAGGATGTGTACAGAATCTAAGGCCATATTAATTACTAACGAGTTAGAGGTTATGAGTTGGAGGGATGATTTTACTTGTAATTTTTAACACTCTAGAGAAAGAATCAAGTCAAATGGCTTCACAAACATTGCAAAGTACAGTTTGAGGCAACAAATGGCCTCGTACAGGCCTAAAAAATGGGGGGGAAGCAAAGATGGTCCATAATCATATAGAGTGCTCAAAGAGATTTCTAAAAATATGAATGGTTTGTCAATCAAAGTCCTAAATCAAAAGTTATGCCTGGACCAGAAGTTGGACTACCATTTTTAGAATCTTCTAATTTTGTACTAACTTCTAACATGTATTCTAGAATCTTCTCCTTTGGCAGTGGATGTCAAATGGCATATTCTAAAATGTATTCCTAACCCTAAACTTATTTTGGGTTACTTCATGTCAGTTCTTGCAATGTAAATTCAGATTTTGTGAAGTTTGGGAGAAGGTACCAGGAGAAGGGGTTTTCTCTAGAATCTAATTATGTTGTAAGCCCACATGGCATATAGTTGAGTCAGTTTTTCTATAATGAATGTAATAGCATATCACTTTTATAGTAAAAGTCACCTTTCCTATTATGTTTGTTTTGCCTTGGGTTGTGCCCTTATCATTTGTACTTGTATATAACTTCTCAAGATGTTGATTAGTTTGTACAAGTTCTACTTTTACTACATATTTATATTTAGAAAAATTTAGAAAAAAATAATTTGGTATGTTCAAGCTCAAAAGTTACTTTGGAATGTTGTGATCTAATATCTAGATTTTTAATCCTTAAAGTTATCTCCACTTTTTCCTCATTTGACATCAAACTCATATTTACTGTTGTGATCTCAAGTTCATACCTTAGGATTTCATTCTCTTTCTAGAGATGGTAGTTGACTCACAATATTTGATGTGCTCAATTAATTCCTTTCTCTTCAATCTTGAATTCTCAATATGATCTTTCATCTTATGAATAAAATCATGTGCATCTCTAAGCTTTGTGTTCTATATAGGGTAGAAGCAAGTAGTTGGGTCACAAATTTGAGAAAGTTTGTAGATTGAGGTCTTACTCCATTAGAAATAGGTGCCCATTTTTTAAAAATGAGCACTCGTCTTAGGCTCGAATGCCCAATGATTTTTAAAAAAAATCAAATGCCCATTCTTTATTTCTAAGAAATGGGTGTCTATCTTTAAAATTTTCAAAAAATCAAAATTTTATAAAATGGACAGTCGATTTTTGAAAACCTGGGTAACCATTTTTTTATTTTTAATAAATGGGTTCCTAGTTTCAAAAAAATAAAATTTGGGGGGATTAAAAATTTATTTTTAAATGTCGATTTTACTTTTTAAAAATGGGCGCATGTTTTTTGAATCTCAAATATCGAGCACTGATTTCTTAAAACTTGGGGTAGGATTTTTTTCTTCCACCTTAGTTTGTCATTTGTGATAGGGTTAGTGGGACCAAGCCTATTCCTTAACCTCTCAAGATTTGGCTAAGGCATTGAACTGACAAATTCAAGCCTTGCAGTAATTTTTAGAGGGTCTTTTTCATCAATTTTTTCTGAAGAAATAGAAACCCATTAGATTTCTCATTGGTTTGATTTCAAAAGTGTAAATTTTATAGCATTCTAATTCTATTTACTCTTTTTGTATTATTTTTTAATGAAAAGTGTTACCTAAACATCAAATAGTGCGGTTCACTAAAATTTAATAACTTTTTACAAAAAAATTCTTAAATTAATTTATATGTCATCTATCTACATAAAATTCTTTTGAATTTTTAAAAACAAAGAATTTTTGAAAAAACATAAATTTTGATAAAATTATGGTCTTTGTATATGAGAGGTTTTAAAAGTTGATTATACAACCAATTAAAAATTAATAAAAATAAAATTATTCAATAAAATTTGTAGGAAAAATATTGTCATCGATCTTTAGTGTGTTAGGTAACTTTATTTAAAAGGATTTACCAAAAATCATTTATTTATGTCAAATTATGGTGTTTGTACACGAGCATGTTATGGTCTTGAAACGTGAATTTTGAAAATATGGGTTTTTTTTTTCTTTTTGATGAATAGTCCTTTTCTATTAATAATTAATATATTAAGATTACAATTCACAAAAAAGAGTCGGGGGATACAAGATCACCTCGCAAAATTTTACATGGCTGTAGTTAGAATCAAACACTATTCATCAAAAAAAACAAAAATAGCAACCTCTGGCAGCCAAAGTAGTCCTTGCTAAGGGTGGTGGTTCATCAAAATCATGAAAAACCCAATCATATTTGGGATTGGGGGGTGGGCTGGGGATAGTCTAGCCATCATCAACAATAATAGCAGGATCAATGGCAACCTCTATATCTTTTATCTCTAGCTGTGGAGGAGAAATTGCCAGATCTAGGCAAGGCCATTTCCCAAAATGTGTCCACTGAGCACTAGAAGGAGGAGCTGGGGACCAACTAGAGCCACCATAGGGTAGGGAATCTAAGTGGCACCTACATCCACCATCGCCATCACTAGGAGAGCAGTGGAGGGAAACCTAGAAGCGTAAGGTGTGTGAGTGGCAACTTGAGCAATAGCACCATAGATGGTGGCCTTAAGGCATCAATGTATTAGCCAAAGCATCTGGAGGAACTCTGGCAATAGTGTAAGGCACATTGCCCCAGTGGTTTAATAGCTCTTGTAGGTGAGCCACCTCCAAGGCCAGTTTGTTAGCTTGAACTTGAATCTGCATAGTTACATTATTACAAATGCATGCCTTAGTGTACATAGTAATATTAATATCAATAAAACTATGAGTGAAAACAACAACATTCCTATATTTCCATAGTGTGAACAAAATCTCCATCCTAAAGGTATGCCAATTCTAGGTGAATTTTTAAGGGATTTTGGGGGAATCACCTAATATAACCATGTGCCAAGAAAAGGGTTCAGGTTTGAATGGCTTGAAGAAGTCATGAATCTAGTGCCAATAATTTTGAGCATGCCTACAAAACCAGAAATTATGCATGAAAGATTCTAGTTGCCCACAAAATGGGTATCTAGGATCTGGAACCCCAATATGCTTGAGCTGAGGTCCAAGGGGAAGACCTTGAAAGGCTAGACACCAAGTAAAATGGGCAATCTTGGGCTCTGTAATAGCACTCCATATAGTGTTAAAGTGTTTTCTCCATTGAGAAAGAGAAGATTGCAAATGCCATCTCTGATTGAGCATATCCACCATCAGCAAATGGGGAGAAAGCCATCTATAACCCAGACTTGGCTTGTAATTGGAAAAAGGAGTGTTAGGATACCACTTCCAATCATGCCACCAAGGTCTAACAGATTGAATACCCACTTTATGAATTAAGTGAACTGGAATTGAAGAGAGCATAAGTCAAAAGTCTATTGATCTAAATGGATAAGATGGTACTGGACTTGCATATCTTCCCAGGATCTAAAACTCATGGAAACCCTAGAGAAAAGATCTTTGGGAATTCTAATGCCTCGTTTGAAAAAACATAGAGCACTAGCACCTTGAGTCTTGGCAAGGAGAGTACCCTGAATGGAAAATAGGGGAGACCACTAAATGTTCTGTTGATTTAAAGAGAGGCCATTGTGGAACTCATCACCAGACCAACAAAGCCAAGGCTTGATAGCTTCCCAAGCCTTCCATATGCTCTTGATAATAAAAGAGTTCTATATGATCACTAGCTCATGCATGATAAGAAGGGTGTGGAAACGAATTCCTTTCCAAGTAGGTTTGTTGATGGGAAATTCGGAAGAGATGCAATGCTCAAAAGAGATGCAATACTGAACAAAAATCTTCCAGGCTTCATCTCTAGTGATGGCACGAATAATCCATACAAAAGAAATACTTCATATGGGTATACAAATAAATTACATATTTAAAATTTCGACTCTAATCACTACAATTTTTATTTGTGAATTTTTATGATATTCAATCTTTAAATGCCTCAAATTTTGACATCAAGTGACAAGAAATTCCCAAAACGTAAAAAAATACTTCCACATTTTGCTTAACTGTGAGACCCAAATTCTTGCACTTATCCTCTATACTTTTCATTATTATCCTTATCTAATTCCTCAAGAGTTTCTTCAAGCATCATATGAAGGTGTAGTGAAATGAATACTCAAAGGGGCAGTAATTCAATATTCCACAACAACTTTTTTTCCAACTATGGATATCAATTAAAAACCTTAAACTTGCAAAAAAGAGTAAATTGAAAATTAATAGTAGGCATGCCATAAAGAAAATCATAACACCAAATTTTGTTAACTATAGAAACTTTGGCCAAGGGAAAACCCCTCTAAGGATGGCAGCCAAAAAATGATCCATTATTCAAAAGTATATTTTGAATGATGTTGACTTTGTTTAGATTCTTTTTGCATATGTATAGTGTATCTATCCTTGTTAGAGGACTAGGCCTTCTTAGAATACTTAATCTTGTTAGGAGTTATAATTACATTAAGAAGTTGAGATTACTTCTCTTACAATCATATCAACTTTACAAGTAGTATAGATTAATACCAAAACATTGATTGTGTTGATATCTTCAATATCTAATCAGTCCTTTGTAGTTTCTTGAATCAAATAAGACATACTAATTATTACTCTTCTCTGACCATGAAACTTTCATTTGCAAAATGTTAATAAAGTGTGCATATAGGAATCATATCATCACAATACAATTAGCAAATTTTCTTTTAAAACGTTTCTTCCTCTATATTGAATTTTGTAAATTCTTTTCCTTGTACTTGATCATACATTGCCAAAACTTAATATAATAATCTTCTAGTTGAGGGTTAACATGTAGTATGTTCTCCCTACCTTGTCAAGTTCATAATTTGACAAGTTAAAATAATTCCTTGACCAATTTTATAATACTCTTCTACTTGTCTTATATCTGTGATGTCAAGGTTGTCCTTAGAAAATCAAACCAAATCTAGCCTTCAAGAACTAAAGGCACAATGGAGCAAGGAGTAGAATAGGCCCTCCTGAAACCCTCCAAATCGAGTAGGGGAGACAGGGAATGGTAGTAGATTAGAGGAGTAGAAATGTATCTAACAAAGCACCAAAAGTATTGTAATAAGGAAAACACCACACAAGGCCTCCATAGTCTTCAACAGGAAAATCTAGAAGAACACGATGACTATACAACATTTGAGAAAAATGGCCAAATCCTCACAAAAAGGAGAGGACCTCTAGGAAACTAGAAACTAGATCTAAACCAATGAATCCTCAATGATAGAGGACTCACTATAAAAGAGAAGGCCCACATACCCATAAAGAGGTAGGGTAGCATAGGACCACATAACCCAATACCAACTTATCCTTAAAAAAATGCCAAAAGAAGTGCTCCCACAAGAGATCCATAGAACCCAAAAAATTGGCACAAACTACACCCTAAAAGGGAAGTCATGCAAAGAAAAGGGGAAGACAGTGGATGCTTCCAATCAACAGACACAAGGCTCTCCTATATGGTTCAAAATATAATCAAATTATGCCTTTGGTAGAGAGAGCCAAGACACAAGTCCACAAAGCTATGCAACCAATATATAGTAAACAAGGCCCTAGTTCTACATGTCATCTGGGCATCTATTGCCATCCTCATAATCCACCGACTCCCCATCACTGCTATTCCTCTAGAACACCTACATGTCTTATTGCAACTCTTCAATCAAACATATGATATTTTATATTCATAGTTTACTATGTCAAAAAATAAAATCTTAATACTTTATATAGTCTCTTTAGATGAAGCAACAACAAAGTTATTAGTTACCTCACTAAGCAGAGGGGTATGAGTAATGGGTTCATATATATGCGTAGTTGGTGGTTACATGGATTAAATATCCAACACTTTTTATTTTCCACTAGATTTTAGAATGAAATCCAAATATCCTCAATCGTATGCTAACAGGGAACTAGAAGAAGAAGGGTGTTGTATAGATTTCTAAGTTGGTTCCTTCTTTTCTTCAATAGACTCAAGAGCCTTAGTGAATTTAGTGTTTAAACAACTATTAGGTATATCTTCTAAGCTAAGAGTGTACATCATATTATTGTAAATCAACTTGACTTTTATTATGATGTCTAGAGGCACTGATTCTTGAATGAAAGAAAATTTGATTTTATGTAACTTTATTTCTTAAATTCATTAATAATTAATTCTAAATTGAAATAACTCTAAATCCAATGGAATTCCTGTCACAACATTGAGAGATTAAGATGGATATTAATTTAATATTAGAGTAAAATTTAAATTTATTTCCTTTATTTTAAGTTTACACCATTTCTTCATGAATGAGAAAAAAACTATATTAGTAAGATAAAATCTAAAATCTCAACAATCTTATTCTATTTCTGTGGTTAAAGTGATTGAATTTTTTTACATTCTAATATAAATAAATGTATCTAATAATAGAAATACTAAAATATGATTACTCTTTTTCTAGATGCATCCTCAAACATCTACACTTATATCAATAAAAACAATAATCAATAACATCAAAAATATCTCATTGCTAGACTTTAAATATTTCTAACCACTACATAAATAATATCTTTAAACTTATCTTTCATAAATGTAAATGAGTATTACCTAAAGAGATATGATATCAACAAACCATAACCTTATTAGAAGAGTAGTTATATAGATATGGATCTATGTTGTAGTTTTTAAGTGTTATCTTATAAATGGAAGGTGGGAGAATAGTTATATGTTGTTTGTCACCTTTGTAAGGTCATTTTACATGAGCTCATATGTATAGAACTCAATAAAATAGTTATACATACAAGTTATCAAACTATTATCTATTTTGTTTTCAAATTAATCCTACTACATCAAAATATCATAATTATAATGCTATGAAGACAAATATAAAGACAAGGTTTTCGATGAAGACACTAATATTTGAGTCTCCATGTTCATAGATTGGATGGACATTAATTGAATGTTATAGAAAAATCTAATTTGATCTAATTTAAATTTAATGGAGATCGTATATCCATGAGGTCATTGAGTGAAGGACTAGGGTTCCTAATTTTCCCAAGCTATAGTCCTTGCCCCCTTTTTTCAATGTGGTAGGAAAATTTAAAAAAAATCAACTTTTTTTACTAATTTTGTATTTTTGACATTCCTAAGATCTATTTAAAGACAATAAACTATTAAGTAATTGAAAATAACCACTAAAATAGAGGTCCCAATCTCAAGAATTTAATTTACAATGGCTTTCCATCCTACATCAACAAACAACATACTAGCATTAATTAGTTGCAAATTATATATATATATATATATATATATATATATTATTGTCATACAAATAAAAATACTAGTTCCAATAATGTAAAAGTTATATTCTCAATACTCTTTTTATGCACATCCTAGTAGACTTTATTTTATAGATAGTTGTTATCTTGCAATCCATCAAGCCATATATTAATAGACTTTCTTTATATTCTTGTATGATTAAAAATGTTACACTCATCTTCAACCCCACACCTTTATATAATAAAAGCCATAATTAATAACATTAAAACCATCTCATTACCCATAGGCTAGAACAAACCACTACTTCATCAATCTCTATATATATCAACACAACATCAACAAGGTTGTAAAAATTCCTATTGCAATTGCTGATTGTTAATCTCCTATCTTAAACAATTATTTAGCTGCCAAAAATAAATTCATGTCTAATATCAAAAAATAACACAACTACAACTTCACCAATAAAATATAGAAATAAATAAGCAACACAAAGAACATACTATTTTTGGACAAATTGTCCTTGGAAAAACCCCTAAGAGAAAACCAGTTCTATAGATGAGGAATTATATTAACTTCAACATATCAAGAGATACAAAAATTCCTTGCCTCTCACTTGTAGAACTCCAATAACCTCCTAATTTCTCCCACTGATATTCCTCCATTGCTATCCCCAATGTTATCACTGTGCTCTTGCTAACACTGTAAGACTATTTGCTATCACTACAAATTTACTTGCTAAAACTACAAATTCTTATCCAACTTGTGTTCTCCAAATGCTCTCTGACCCCCTGATATACTACTCCTGTTGGAAAACCAATGATTGAGACTCATTCTTAATTAATGGTCAAGATTAAAACAACTTAACAACCCTAACCAAGATGGTTTCTAATTGCTTCTAAAAGTGGCCATTTAATTAACAAATATTATCCCAACTCTAACTATCTAGTTAGTAAAAAAATTAGTTGTTAATTAATCAAATATGGACAAACAACTGTCCAAGCTAACCAAAAATAACACTCTCTCTTAGCAAAAAAGTTATTATGCATGACACCTAACTTATATTTGAAGAAGATGAATTTTTCATTCCCTAATGCCTTAGTCAGAATGTCTACTACCTGCTCCTCTATAGGTATGTAGTGTGGTTGAACAACCCCCCATTTTATACAATCTCTGATGAAGTGATATGTATTGTCTATATATTTAGACCTATCATGAAATATTGGATTCTTAGACAACATGATACAACTTTGATTATTATAGTGTATCGCAGTAGTCTCAACCTTCTAACCAAACAAGGCTACTAACAATTTTTGAAGCCAAATAGCTTCACATGTTGTCATGCTAGCTAATATATATTCTTCTTGTGCTCAACTCAAAGCCATAGACTTCTCCTTCCTACTAAACCAAGAGACAACTCCTAATCCCAAACTGAAACAATACCCTAAAGTGCTCCTTTTATGCACTGTACTACTTTTCCAATGTGTATTATTATAGCCTATCAATTTGATACCTTCACCTTGAACATATCTTCATCCTATACTTAATAGTACCACACAACTAACACAGGACATGGTTAGCCACTATCCAATGCACTCTCTTTGGTTAAATCATGAACTAACTAAGAGAGTTCACTGCAAAATCTACATTTGGCCTTCTATTGACCAAATACGTAAGAGAGAAAATCAATTATCTATATAAGGTGGGATCTACATTCTTTTCCATAGATGTATCTACCTTCCTCCAATTTATGATCATGGGTGTAGACATGGCTTTGCAACCCTCCATCCTAAATCCCTTCACTATTTCAATGCATATTTCTCTTGACCAAGGAAGATCTCTCCATTTTTCTCCCATACCTCCATGCCTAGAAAGTAGTGCATAAGTCTCAAATCCTTCATCTCAAACTCTTTTGCAAGATCCCTATTGCAATTGATGAAGGGTGCTCCCCTTAATACCATAAATTCATCACAGAAACAAAAAAACAACAACAAATGTGTGAACATAATATGGACTTCTTATTTGCACCACAAATGTGGTATTACTGAATACACAAGTACAATATGCTAACCCACATGGGTGGCTTCATTACAATAATTCATAAGACAAGCTGTGAACTACCATAGAGAATTGTTCTAGACAATGTTTGGGTCTTTCTTAAATAGGCAATTTTATGCCGCCCAAGAAGATTCTAGATGCTCAAACTTAATACCTAGGGCCAATAGACCCTAACAATACATATAGAGTCAGCTAAATATATTTTTAATAAATTATTTTAGATATTTCAGTAGCCCAACTTTGGAAGGCCATAACTCTCGAATCATTGCTCTGATTGGCTATTATAACCACTTTTCAAGAACATCAACTCCCAATCTACAGGCTCAAAACTGGACACACACCCTTTCATCAAGTTTTTGGACCTCATCTAGGCACTCTAAGGCCTCCAACGATGAGCCTACAAGTTTTTCTACAAAGTTTTCTAGCAAAAATATGTGATAACTTCTCTGATGCTTAAGCTAGAGCAATGAGATTTTTACAGTAGGCTTATAACTCTAAAATGAACCTTCTTATAGGAAATGAGCCAATTTAGAGCTCATGTGACAAACTTGCTAAAAATAGCAAGTTCCCATAAATAGTAACCACCTTGTCTACTAGTCCTTATTAAAATAGAAAAGACTAAAAAGAAAATATTTTTGGGTGATGCAAGATTGCTCTTACACCTAGGATGCTCCTGCATTAGACATCCAAGGTAATTTGAAAAGTGACCTCGTCAAGTCTCAGGTGTTCAAAAGAAAACCAAGACAGTTAACCTCCTCCTTTGCTAGCCATGATGAATCCTCAACTAGCCTCCCTTTCTATTTGACTAGATATTCCTCATAAGTTTTGTTCTTGGTACTTTTGCCAACACAACTATCCAGTATCTCCTCAATCTCCTTTATAGAAAAACTAGCTGCTAGAATACTCCATAATGCTTCTACAACTTCATCTCCTTCACATCCTTCATAATACTCTCTCAAATATGAAATGTTAAATACTGGTTAAATATTCAATTTAGTAGGTAACTCCACTTCATATGCATTTCCAGAATCATGCCTTTTCACTATCTTGCATGGTCCAAACTTCTTCATCTGCAACTTATTATATGTACCCACTAGAAAATGCTCCTTTCTCAAATGAGCCATGACTTCATCTCCAATATGAAATTCCTTATACCTCATTTTCACATCTGCCTTAGCCTTATACTATGTATTCATCTTTATAATGTGCTTCCTCACCTCCTCATGGATGTTCTTCAAATGTTTAGAAATATCTTATGCTTCAACACTACTTATCTCTACTTTATTGAATTGCCTCAATTTAGAAGCATTTTTGAGACTACTCCCATATACAATTTGGAATGGTGATTTACTAGTACTCTTATTGAAAGAATTATTATATGCAAATTTTTCCTATGGTAAAATCATATCCCATCATTTTGGTTTATCTCCAACCAAGCATCTTAGCAAGTTTTCCAAACTCCAATTCATAGCTTCTATTTGTCCATTAGTCTATGTAGGGTATAATTTAGTGGCTAATATTCGTAAATTGGCTAATTTTAAAATTTTTTGGCTAGTATTTTGGCTAATAATTTAAGATTTGATACAACATAAATTGCCATAGTTTTATAAAATTCAATTCTAGAATATTTAAAATCGCTCAATAATTTATTTTATTGAAAACTTTAAACTCAAATATTCACTACAATATTCGTTACATTAATAGATTTGAGTAACCTAAATATAATATATTATTGGAGAAATTAAATTAAACTGACCAATAATTATCATAATTATTAGTTAATTTAGGGATATATCACCAATATTTATTATTCACTATTGATTTAAAGTATATGTAACAATTCTCATAAAATTCCACAAGGTAAAAAAATGTTCAATTTTGATTTGTAATATTCCATGGTGATTAATGAACTTCCTATTATTATTGAGATTCATCAATATTTTATACAAAACAAATTATGATTAAAAAATAATCACCAAAATTAATCATATTTAGAATTAAAAATTGAGAGTTTCGTCAATATAAATAATTTTATTTTTTTTAAATAATGAAATATTCGCCAATATTTTATATCTTTTTTTGGAGGTGGCTTTCTTAAAGTTTACCCTGAGTCTATGGATGATGTGATGAATTGAACTTCAAATCTATCTTCAACTTTTTTCACAATCTACACCAGAAATACCCAACAAATTTGATATTTCAATCTCAAACTATACTCTTTGGAAGACCATGTAGTCTCACCACTTCTCTGAAAAACAACTCTACCACATGAACAACATCACTAGCCTTCTTGCAAGGAATAAAATATTTCATCTTTGAAAACCTATCAACCACCATAAAAATAGAATCGTGCCCACATTGTGTCTTTGGTAATCCATGTTGACATCCTCCCACAACTTCTCTCATAGAGGTAATGGCTGATACAACCAAGAGTAGGTTGTATTTTGCTTCACTCCTTTTGCCATCTAACATACTCTACAACTTTGTAAAAACTTCTTCACATCTTGCTGCAACTATGGCCAATAATAATTTTCAATAACCAAAGATATGGTTTTATCTCTACCAAAATGTCCAGCCAATCCTCTACTATTCTTCTCCTTGATGAGATTCTCTCTCATTGAACTTCTTGGAATGCACAACTAGCTTCCTTTGAATAACATTCTATCTTAGATCATAAAATCCAACCACTTTTTCCTATCAAGTGTAACAAGTTTTGTATAAGCCTTCCATGCTTCACCAAAATCAAGGTAATCTAGATACAAAGTACTGAGTTCCTTGAACTCAACCACCTCTATCTACATTTCTATTAGCAAAAGTTGTCTTCTACTAAGAGCATCTACAAATTTTCTAGACTTCCCACTCATGTTTCAAAAAAAATGTATAACTCTGCAAAAACTCAAGCCACTTTAAATGCCTTTGGTTCAATTTTCCTTAAATATTCAAATATTGTAAAGCTTGATGATCAGTATACAAAACAAACTCCTTTGGAAGAAGATAGTGTCTCTACTTCTTTAATGCTTGAGCTATGGCATAAAATTCCTAATCATTAACAAAATATTTTATTTTTGCATCATTTAACTTCTCACTAAAATAAGCAACAGGTCTACCTTCTTGGCTCAAAACAAATCCTATTGTAGTACCACTAGCATTAGAGTCTACTTGAAACACCTTATTAGGAAGTGCTAAAATAGGTTGCTGAGTAACTTTTTGTTTCAATAGATTAAAACTATTATCTACTCCTACAGTCCACTTAAACCCTTTTGTATCCCCTTTCATTGTTTCGATCTAGGGTCCACAAATATTGCTAAAACCTCTTATGAACTTTTTGTAAAAACTAGCCAGTCCATGAAAAGATCTTACCTCTATCACACTCCTTAGAGTAGGCCATTCAAGGATAGCCTTCACTTTCTATGGGTCTATTTTTAGACCTTCTACTAACACTACAAATCCCAGGTACACCAACTCCTTCTTTACAAAACTACACTTCTTTAGGTTTATCAACAACTTTTCTTCCCTCAACTTATCAAACACCTTGCAAATATGGATCAAATGATCCTCCAACATCTTACTAAAGATCAATATATTATTTGGGTAAACAATGACAAACTTACCCAAAAACTCCTTTAGTACCTCATTCATGAGCCACATGAAAATGTTTTGTGCATTGGTTAGCCCAGAAGCCATGACTAAACACTCATATAGTCTTTCTTTGGTCTTAAAAGTAGTCTTCCACTCATCGCCTTCTCTAATATGAATTTGATGGTACCCACTCTTTAGATATATCTATTTGAAATACTCAGCTCCACTCAAATAATCCATAATATCATACATCCTTGCCAATGGAAATCTATACTTGATTGTGATCTTGTTGATAGCATGAGAATTTGTGCACATCCTCAATGCTCCATTCTTCTTTGGTGCTAATATTGTTGGTACAGCACATGGACTCAGACTCTCTTGAATCAACCCCTTCTACAATAACTCATGAAATTGTCTATTCAACTCTTCACTTTCTTCTGATATCATTCTATGTGTTGCCTTGTTTGTAAAATTGACCCCTAAAACCAAATCCATCTAGTGACTGATCTTCCTCATTGGGGCCAATCCATCAAGTACATTATTTAATACAATATCAGAAAACTCTCCAAACATATCTGCAACTTTTGCGAGTACCTCCTCTATTTCTTCTCTACTATCTTTTGGAATTATAGAAAAACATGTATGCTCATGCTTCATACCTTTGAGAAACTCTTTTCCATTAACAAAACATATTTTGGCAGCACTATATACCTTTTCTTCTTTCTCCTTCAATGGATTCAACTTATGTTTCACTCCATCCTTGGTCAAAGTGTAGGTATTTTCTCGCCCATCGTGCATAGCATGCCTTACAAACTACCATGGCCTACCTAGAAACATATGACATATGTCCATGGGTATAATATTAGAAAGTACCTCATCCTGGTAGCTTCCAATCTTCAACTTCATTGAGCATTTCTCATTGACCATGACCTTGTGGCAATATTACACCCAAGCAATACAGCATGGATGCAGGTGTTTCTTCCTCGTTAGCTTCAACTTGGTGACCATAATTTTTGACACTAGATTTTTAGTTTTTCCACCATCAATTATCACATCACAACACTTATCTTTACATCTGCACCTTTTGTAAAACAAGCTCCTTTGCTCGGGTTCATTCTTACCACTTAGTAGGACTCCTCAGTTAACTAGGACTTCTCCTCTTTCAACATATTTAGAATGTGAGGATTTGGCATCTTGATCAACATATGCATCTCTAGCCTAGCCTTCTATTCTTTGATCTATCCTTCCTTGGTGCTGGGTACATTAAAATTCTTTGTGCCCTTCTTCTCTATAGTGAAAACATTTCCCACAGAAGCCTCCTCTTCTAGATCCTTGTCTTCTGCCTGTTCCTCTTCATTCTCTATTGTTCTTATCATGGAAATGATTGGAATTATTTCCCCTCTAGTTCTAACTTCTACTCCCAACCTCATCCTTGTTCTTCTAATCATTGGTACAACCACCATAAGATCATCCACCAGATCTTTCACCACAACCTCTTCCACTATTCTTGTTGTTAAACTTCTTGCTTAGTTTCTCCTCAAGTCTTAGGGAAATTTGGCATGTCTCCTCAATATTATTCATTTGATCCAAACTTAGCTCATCCTGAATGCTTTGACTTAACCCATTCAGATAATGGGTGATGCTCTCCTTATCATCTTCTGCATGGCCAGTTCTAATGAGAACTCTCTAGAACTCTTCAGTATATACTCTTGAATAGATTTTACTACTTGCTTCAACCCTTGCATTTTCTTTAGCGGATCAAGCTCATAATCCATGGGAATGAATTGTCACTTTAATTTAGCTATCATCCAATCCCATCTCATGATTTTATCCTTTCCCTTTCTATTTCACTCCAACTGAACCTCCTGCCACTAGATCTTTGCATGGCCCTTTAGTTTCTCCTTCGCAAACTTGACCCTATTAGGATCTTCAATATCTTCATGCAAATTATTTCCTTTGTACTAACCTCCATTTTCTGATCAAAGAACATTTATTTTTATTCCCATTAAGTTCTCCATAAGATCCTTGAACTCTTCGAATCGACTGAAAATGTCATCCTTGGTCTTCAAGAAGTATATCCATGTCTTCCTAGAGAAATCTTCAATAAAATTGACATAGTACTCATATTCTCTGAGAGACTTTTTCAACATTGTTCCAAATACATCTGAATGTACTAGATCAACAACACCTTCAAATTTGGTGTCACTCCTTGGAAAATATCTTCACAAACTTCACCAACATGCATCTCTTACATACATCATCATGCTTTGTGCTCACCTCTAGAACACCTATCACCATCTCACGATGCAATTTAATTTCTCCATGATGAATATGGTCCATCCTTCTATGTCATATCTCCCCAAGATCTCTAGGATTTTTTCCTCATGAGTACATTAGGAGTATCAAACTAGAAAATATAAAAGAAACCACTCCTAACTCCAATAGTTATGAGTGACTTCCAATCCTTGCACTTGATCAACACATGTGGCCCTCTAAAAAGTACATTATACCTCCTACCTGAAGAACATGCATAGAAATCAAATTCATACCTAAGCCTACCACATGAAACACATCATGAAGTGGAATTATCTTTCCATTCTCCATCTGAAACTAAATAGTAGATCATTTCCAACTGGGTTGAGTTTGGTCAAGTTTCCCATAAAGATTTGGATATTGGTGTTCTCCTCCTTTTAACTTAATAAGTACTCCCTAACTCTTGTCATATGAAATGATGCCCCACTATCTATGTATCAAACCACTTTGAGGTTGAACTAACCATACAAGCTATGAGTGAAAACTCGCCTTCCATTCTACGAAAGAGTTCTTCTACACTTGCTAAAGCTACCACATGCTTCTGTGCCTTCTTCCTTTCTGGGAAATCACTGACATAGTGACCATACCCATGACAACCAAAGCACTTGACCTTAGAAAGTTCCTTCTTCTTCTTCTCACTTTGTGAATTTGATCATTTGCTAGACTTCTTTTTTTCTTTTTTTAGAGCAATGTTTTCTTGTTCCACCTCACTTTTTATGACATTTTTTGGCCCCATTGACAAGACTTAGTTTAAGCACCTTTTGAATGAAATCACTCCATAGTCAAACCCAACTCAATATGGTATCTCATCCACTAACAACTTGAACAAAGATACTCCACTACTTAGTAAACCCATTTAGGTCTATTCTCACTAGCTCATCATCACTAGGGCTATCTCCAACAGCTACTACCTCTCCTTGACAAGTCTAATCCTAGTGAGATAACTTGTGACATCTTGAGACCTAACAAAATTTCTAAGTCTTTAATAAAGAAGATCTTTCATAGGGTAGATGTTCATGATCAAATGTTGTAACCTTCACTAGATACACTTTATTACTGTAGTATTCAAGATTTGTGGGTGTCATCCCCACCCCATTTTACCTTCTCATTGGAGGGTTTACCAGTAATCATATCTGGTGTCATATTTATGTGAATTCTTACTTATTTAGATACTTTAGATGGTATTTTAGTTTACTTATTGAATATGTGAAATGGATGGGTAGTGAATATTTTATGGGTCAAAGTTTAAAGCATTGATTCACCCCCCACCCCCTAGAAGTTTACCTTTCCTATTGTAAATTCCAACATTAGAGTTAGCTTCCATGGTGACAAAATGGACCCCTTACAAACTCTATAGTTCTTAATGCAGATGTAGGTTAGACCATCTATTGAAATTTTTAGAAAAAAATGTGTTGTATGTAACTATAAATCAATTCAAATAAAAATGTATATGTTAGTACAAATAGATTCAAATTAAAGAAAATCATATCCATCAAATCTAGATCTTTGGATATTCTCTATATCCAATTATCTTTTTACCAAAAAATAATTATCATCAATTTTTCCTACAACTTTGCACTATAAGAAAATCTTGAACTCGATGCTCTCCTATTTAGGAAAACTTAATAAATCTTGAAGTTCTTTTTTATGTAAAAATGTACAAAACTGTTGAAATAAAAGAAAGATTTTTGATAATGAATTTGAACATTCTAAACCGAAATCTAATACAAACTATTTCCAGAAATGAAAACATCATGCACAAACAAGAAAATAACTATTTTAAATAAGAAAACTACAAAAATATTTCAACATATACTTTTTAGAATTCTACAAAATGTACAAACAAAAATTAAAAAGTATTTAAACTTAAATGTAATACAAACCAACTACAAAGCTGAAAACATAAAATGAAAATAAAAATAAAAATACTTCAACCTATACTTTCCTAAGTTAGTTAAAATATACTAGTAAACTTCAAAGATCTAAGTGAAAAAATAAATTTTAAATATGTGCATTTGTAAATTCAAGCAACTAACTTACAATCTAATAATAATGTTTCATTCATAAGTCCATTGCTGTGAATAAGATGTAATGTCCAATTTGAAGAAAATAACATATCTATGTACAACAAAAATGATATAGAAAGAGCTTATAAAGATGATGAAAAACATATAATTGTTCTTTCCATCTAAAAGTGTAAATCTAAGTATATTAACTAACTTTTCTCTTAACAAGGTAATGGTTTTGTTGATATCATACCTTTTAAGTACTATTGATTAACTATATAGAGTTACACGGGCTCTTGACTTGTTGTTGTATGCTTGTGAAAAATATCTCATGTTGTGTGGATATCTTGATTGACCTTTTTGCTATTGTGCCAATATATATAGAGATTGATGAAGTGGTGGTTTGTTGTAGTCTCTGTGTAATGAGATTGTTTTAATATTGTTAATTATGATTTTTATTTATTTGATGGTGTGGCATTGAAGATGGGTGTACCTTTTTATTTATACAAGGATATAAATTAATATAAAGTATGGCTTATATAGATTGCAAGATGACAATTGACTCTAAAATAAAGTCTACTAGTATAAGTTTTTTGCAAATTCTGAAGATATAATACTAATGGAGAATTAATACCTTTTTTTAAATTGATCCACTATAATTCTAGACTGAAAGTTATTTTTCTACAAGTCTGCAATAAATTCTAGAAATTATATTTTATTTCTGTACTAAATCACCAAGGAGCAGATTGCTAGAAGAGTAGACTTAAGATTCTAATGTATGTTCTCTATCCACAATCTTGCTCCTTATTATATATTAAACAAGGGCCTTTTCTTTTTATAAGACACAACCCCTTCTAGGTCAGCCCTCCATGAAACAACCTACTCCTCTAAAAATTGGTGCCCTTGTCTATTAATTAATAACTATAATAGTTGAATACAAGGCATATACATATGCCTAGAAAATAACTGATCTATTCTAGGGGGATGTATTTATCACGAGGCCATATATAAAGGAAATTACATGCATTTTAGATCTGTCTAATCTTAAAAATCAAAACATTAATATGATCAAGTTATCAAGATTTAATACTCCCTCTTAACTTGATAACATAAATGAGAGAAACATATCTAGCAACATTGTTAAGCATAGATTTGTACTTTATATCTATCTAATTCTTCCAAACATGTAGTATAATGGTATACATGATACTTTGTCATATTGTTAAACCTATGTTATTCAAATTATCACTAATAGTTGTGATAATAGTATTACATAGGATAAAATTTAGAGAATGATTGAATTATTCTTTTATCCAAATTGTGACTCATAAGCACTGACAAACCTACGTCACAGTATGATCCTGAATTAAGATCTACTAGTACACATGATAAAATCTAGAGAATGATTAAATTCTTCCTATATCCAAATTGTGAATCATAGGCATAGAAATGTCTATAACAAAATATGATTTTTAATTCATCCAAATCTACTAGTACTTCCATAAGATTTTAGAACATTATCTCAGAGATCATCATCTCATATAATGCATATTCATTATCACAAAGATTGTCACCTCTTTAGATAATAAACACAAATGGTGAAGCCCAAATAGTCAATAGCTTGAAAATAATAGTTTTAACACATTTCAAATTATTTTATTAATAATCAAAGGAATGCAAATGAGTTATAATTCAATCATAGCAAGGCCTTTTCTAAAGTGGTCTATCTTCAGTCAAGAGAGAGGTTTAGTAAGAATATCTGCTATCTAATCTGTAGTACAAATAACTTGACAATATTCCTATCTACCATATCTCTTACATAATGGTAAGGAATTTTAATATGCTTGGATTTGTCATGAAAATTTGGATTCATAGAAAGCTTCATGTGACTTTGATTATCCCAATGAATGATAATGGGATTCATGGGTTGACCAAAAAATCCCATAAGTAACTTTCTAATCCAAACTACTTCCTAAGAAGTCATTGTAGCTACAATACAGTCAACTTTTGTGGAACTCTTTGCTACTGATGCCTACTTTCTTCATATCCATGATATCATTGCTAAGCCTAAATTGAAACAACACCCTAAAATGCTTTTCCTATCAGTAACACTTCTAGTCCAATCTGAGTCTATGAATCCATATAAGTCCAAGTCAACTTTCTCATACTTGAGCCCAAGGTTAAGAGTGCCTTATAAGTATCTCATAATGTGTTTGACTATAACCAAGTGAATATCCTTTGGTTCATACATAAACTGACTTAAGACATTAACTACATAGCAAATATTAGGTCTTGTATTTACCAAGTACTTGAGATACCCAATCATCTGTCTATAAAGAGTAGAATATATGGAGGGTGATTCTATTGTTACTTCCTTAAGTTTGTGTAGGTTAGTCTCCATTGGAGAAGACATAGGTTTGTAGTTCCACATTCCAAATCTCTTCAAGATGCCTAAAGTATGATTTCCTTGATTAAGTATGATGTTGTCATAAATTTTCCACACTTCCAATCCTAAGAAGTAATGAAGGAGTCCCAAACCTTTCATATTAAATTCTCTAATTAGGTCTTTCTTGCATTGATTAATAAGATGATCATCACCCATTATTAGTAAATCATCAACATATAGTATAAAAATTATCATATCATCTTTATCCTTTTTATAATAGAGATTTGGATCAAATTCATTCTTGGAGAATCCTAAATTGGTGAGATACATATCAATTCTTTCATACTATGCCCTTGGATACTGTTTAAATCCATAGAAATATTTCTTGAGCCTACAAACAAAAACTTTAGGGTTATGAGTTTTAAATCCTTTTGGTTGTTCCAAATATACCTCTTCAGTAATCTTTCCATTTACAATGTTTTTTTCACATTCATCTAATGTACTTTCCATCCCTTTCATGTTGCAATAGCTAGGACTTATCTTATAGGGGTGTATTTGGCAGCTAGAGCAAAGGTTTCCTCAAAATCAAATTCCTCCTTTTCAGATAATCCTCTAGCCATGAATCTAGCCTTATATTTTTCAATTTTTTCATCAACAACATGCTTGATTTTAAATATCCACTTAGAAGAAACAAAAAATTTTCCCTCAAGACTTGTAACAATTTCCCAAATATCATTCTTAATAATGGATTAGTATTCTTCTGTCATAACATCCTTCCAAGCTATATGTTTAATAGCATCTGAAACATTGGTTGATTCTAATTTAGATAAATCACTAATGTTTATAGCATAGCTAGAGAATCTTTTGGGTCTTTTTCTTTCTATGAAGGTTCCTTCTAGTGTAGAGAAGTCATGTGATTCTTCTATAGTCTTAGAGCAAAAAAGTGGTCTTTTCTTAGGATTTTGAGTTTCCTCAGGATTATGATTTTGAATTTCACCTTCAATTTCTTCAATGTTCTCCCTCTAAAACTCAGGTTCACAATTTTCTTTAGAACTAGGTAGATGTGAAGGATCTTTAGAACTTAGGGCTCTTTTTAATGCTAAATCTTCTTCAAATATTACATCCCTACTAAGTTCAATATTTTTTTGACCAAGTAAGTAAACTCTATATGTTTTGGATGTTTCACTATATCCAACAAAAATACCTCTTCTGCCTGAAGGTTCGAGTTTAGCTCTTTTCTCTTTAGGAATGTGAATGTAAATAGGACACCCAAATATTCTAAGATGATTGATATATGGTTTTTAATTAGAGAATACTTCCTCTATAGTTTTATCTCTAAGGTGGGAGTGAGGGCATCTATTTTGGATATAGATAATAGTACATGTAGCTTCTGGTCAAAGATAAGACCCTAAATTTTGGTCAAGTAACATAGCTCTTGCAACTTCCACAATTGTCCTATTATTTCTTTCTAATACACCATTTTTCTTAGGATTTTAAGGAAAAATGCACTCCCTCTTAATCCCTACTTCTTTACAAAAATCCTTAAACAAATCTGAATTGTATTCCTCTCTGAGAGTTTTAATTTTGTTTCCTCGTAGATTTTTAGTTAAGGATTTGAATTCTTTAAATCTTTTAAAGATTTCTTATGATTCTTTACATTTCAAGAAATAAATCCATGTCTTCCTAGAGAATTCATCCATAAAGAGTACATAGTACAAAAATGCTCTAAGAGAAAGAACAAGCATAGGTCCACATAAATCTAAGTGGACTATTTCTAAAACAATGTTATTTTTTCTAGTGCTATTTTGAAATGGACTTTTGGTGTTCTTACCTACTACACATCCTTTGCATATGGTTGAATGATCTTTGTTCAACTTAGGTAAACTAGTAACCATTGTCTCCATAGTTAATAAGGCTTTGAAGTTTAGGTTTCCTATCCTTCTATGCCATACTTGAATAGGTTCTGAACATAGTTCATACTGTTATAATTCTTTAGAATAACTAAGAGGGGGGGAAGGGGGGAGGGGGAGGGGTGAATCAGTTATTCAAGGTCAAAATGCCATAATAAAACTTTTTCTCTTTTCTCTAAAAATCCTTAATGGTGCATAACTGAACTTATCATGCATGCAATTTAAATATTGAAACAACTAAGAAAAGTAAACATGCATCACACCATAACACTAAGAATTTGATAACCCAAAAACCCTCTAGGAATAAGAAGGTAAAACTGGGGTGGGGATGATACCCACAAAATAATTACGCAATTGATTTTAACCACTTCTGATGGTCTGCCCTGTGAAAAGCCTGCCCTGTTAAAGGCTACAACACATTGTTAAATGTGACCTTGTTAGAGGATTTCACCAAACTGTTAGGAATGGGCCTGGTTAAAGGACTTTGGAACATTCACTTGGAATGTCACCCTATTAAAGGATTTACAACATGGCTATTAAACCAACCTAAGTCCATAGGATTTATCTTAACTGTTACAATTGCTAGAAAGTAACAATAATGGCTTTGATCTGATACAACTTACAACATAACTTGCTTATTACAGATCATACTTCAATTCAATCCTTTTCTTGGCTTTTAATCACTTCAATTCTGTTAGCTTGTCTTCCTCTCAAGCTTTGTTTCCTTGAGTCTTCTTTACTCATCATACCAATGCAATCATATATGTCGTCATCCAGTGAAACAGAGTATTCTTTGCTCTCTTTCTCCTTAGCACTTTTCTTCAGCAGCTCATGCTTTCATACTTTCTCACCACCACACTATTGCTTCATGACCTTATGACTTCTTAAATAGAAATCTGAAATATCTTTCCCGTTCAATTCTCCCTCTCCAATTTTAGGGTTTCAATGGATTAGGTAGGATACAATATATCTACCCCATATTTCTTCTTCATCTAGAAACCTTGTCTAACATCCAGTTGTATTCGCTAAAAACCTTTTTACATGGTGTTTTATGCCACCAGCTCATCACTCTTATCTTCTATCTGGTTTAAAAACTTCTAGGTAACAACCTTGTCGGCTCAGATCTGGCGAATCTTCGATTTCAAAATAATGCAGCAACTCGACATTATTGGTTTACTAATACTCAGCTTGTTCTATGTTACTCGACACTTGTATCCTGCTCGGCATCTATATCTTTACTCAGCACCTGTTTCTTGCTTGGCACTTGATGTTTACTCGGCACTTGATATTTACTCAGCACTTATTTTCTATCGGCACTTTATATTTACTCGGCACACTCTAAAAGTGAAATTGCTTGGCTTCAACTAAGAATATGTTCGGCACTAACTAGCTTGCTTGGCATTCTCTTATGAACTTAGTTAGGCTGTTACAAATAACATAGCTAAAACCTTACATCTTTGATATCTTTTAATGTGTCTATTATATGTGTCTTATAATATGTCAACAATACACTATTTCATCAATGGCTTAGTTGATCCTTGTACTTCATTACAACATCATAACTTCAACCTTTCTCTAGGTACTCTAGTTACATCTTATTGATTGCTGCCTCCTTGTCAATCAACCAATTGATAGTATTTGGATCACTAAAACAATTGTCATTCCTGCAAGTAGAAAGTTTGACATCAATGACAAAACAATGATTGAAAACATTCTTTGCCAGTTCCATCATTCTTATTCAATCATTTCCAACACATACAGATATCCCTTACTCTGACCAATCAATTTTGATTTCTTAATAGAAGATTTTTTAGGCTAGATCATTACTTTTCCATCCATAAATGTTACCTTATATCTATCATCCTCAAGTGCTATGAAATAAATTAGGTTCCTTTTGATTATGGGCACATATAGTAGTCTTTTGAGGTTTAAGGAGATGCCTGATTTTAGTTTTAAGGTGTAGCTTCCAAATCCTTTGACTGGATGTGTAGAACCATCACCTATGGTAACTTCTTTATTGGTTTAATCCATCATTGAATCTAATACTTCTTTATACCCCATAATGTGTCTAGATGATCCAATATCAATTACCCAAGGGTTGAGTTTTCTAAATACATCATTTGATAATGTTGAATATAGTAAATAATTTTGAGGACCATAGTCTTCTTTTGTCTTAGTTACCTCTGTGAAATTTAGTTTTTGTTTCATATTCTCACGGTAGTCTGATTTATAATACCCAAGTTTCTCACATTTAAAGCATAACTTTAGATATGTTCCTCTTGAATTTTTTATTGCCTTGAGGGGACTTCTTCTTAAATCATTTCTTCTTCCTTTGTAGGAATTTATGTTGAGAACATGAAGTTCTTCATCTCCAAGTTTCGATTTCAGTCCTTTCTTAAGTTCCCTAGATTCTTCTTGAAGGTAGTCTCCTTTAAGTATGTTGAAGTCTTGGAGTTTTTCTCTAGCACTTACTCCTTGTGAGAATGGTTCCCATGAATCTGGTAACCCATCTAGAGCCATAAGTGATATCTTTTTGTCTTCAAATATGGTCCCTATACTTGCAATTTCATCTCTTCTCTTATACTAGTCAGCCTTAGGAGGTATCAATTCATAGATTCTCCCTTCCTTATTTGTATATGATTTAGTTTCCTTTTTAGTGCAAGGGTTCTAGTTGCATTGTTAATTCTCATATGCATTTATGCATCCATCATATTAAATGTTTTGTAATGTTTCATTAACATATGTACTATTTTATTTTAAACTCCATCTAATATGATTTTTATGGCTTTCCAATTTTCTTTAATCTAGTTAGTTTTATGAGGATCAACATCAAGTTGCTTGGATTTGTTATCAACAAACTATAAATTACATCATTGTCTTCAAGAGTCATCATAATTTTGAATTTCCATGCAATGAAGTGTTACTTTCCATCAAACCTATCTTCGGGTCTAATTGTGTTGGCCATTGAAGGTAGAAGGATATTGCTTAGATATTTTCAAATTTGATTGTCAACTTGCAAAGGCTAGATTTGACAACTTCGCTCTAATACCATGTAAGTTTTCTTAAAACTCTACAGATATAATATTGATGGAGAATTAATAACTTTTTGCAAATTAGTCTACTACAATTATGGACTGAAATTTATTGTTCTAGAAGTCTACAATAAGTTTTGGAAATTATATTTTATTTCTATACTAAATCACCAAGGAGCAAATTGCTAGAAGAGAAAACTTAAGATTGTAATGTGTTTTCTCTATCCATAATCTTGCTCCTAGTTATATATTAACAAAGGATCTTGTCTTTTCATAAGACACAACCCCTTCTAGATTGGCCCTCCATGAAACAAACTACTGCTCTACAAATCAATGTCCTTGTCCATTAACTTTAAAATAATTATTAATTAACTACAATAGTCAAATACAAGGCATATAAATATGCCTAGAAAATCATTGATTTGTTATAGGGAGATGCATTTATCATGAGGCCATATATAAATGAAATTATATGTATTTTAGATCTTTCTAATCTAAAAAATTAGAACATTAATATGATCAAGTTATTAGGACTTAACAACTAGGATGTAGATAAAAAGAGCATTGTGAATATATAAGTTTTATATTATTAGAGCTAGTGCTTTTATTAGCAAAAAGACAAGATTATATTACAAAATAAAAAATGATTTCTACTATAATAGTATGCAACTTTCTTATTAGTACTTGTCATAGGCATAGTACTATTGTAATAAATTTCCTATAACTAGTGATTAAAATTTATTACTTCCACCAATAAAACTTATGTATTTTCAAATATTATTATATGATTAATATTTTCTATAGTTAAGATGCACATTTCTTATATTTATAAATTAAGAAAACTAATTTTGAGCTTTCTGATTGGCTAAAATAATTGGGATCTTATAAACATTTTTTTGCAATCACTATTTCTCTTTAAAATTTTAGCCAGCTTTTAAGGACATGTTTTCTGACATTTATGCAAAGCAAGACATGATAATGAAACTATATAATTTGATTGTTTTCATTTCTTAAATTAATTTCATAATTTTATTTTCATACCTAAATACTTAAATGTGGGAACACTTTTAATTGATAAAGGAGCATAAGGATCTCTACTCTATACTACTATAAATCTGTCTTTCCACTATTAATAAAATAGTTATGTATTCAGGCGTGAACATAGTTTTGACTAATAAAATAATATAAATCTATAAAAAAATTCTATAAATTTGTTCTAACAAATATTTGCTTATTTTTTCTTCAAAGTTTCTATAGAAGAAATTAATATCAAGAATTTATTTTCTTATCATTAAAAAAGTATTAAAATCAAATTACATTTTCTAATTAATATAAATATTTTAATATCACTTCAATATTCTATACTTTCTCTTCCATTAAAAATATTTTAACCCTTTCCTAAACTACTTAATTGATAATTAAGTCCCTTCACTTCTGGCTTGTGAGTTTTTTGTCATTGTAGATTAAAATAGTGTTCTTAAAATTTAATTCTACTTTTTCTTTTTTATCGCTTCTACACTAATAAAATAAATTATTAAAAAACAAGGGAAGTATTTACCACTACGTGGAACTTGCTATAAGATGATGACTTGTTGTAAATTGAGTTTGGGAACTCATGGCTTGTACTATATTCTTGAGATTTAGACTCCTATTTTATTGGCTACTTTCATTTACTTTATAGTTTCCCTATCTAAATAGATCTTAGGAACATCAAAAATACAACATCAATAAAATGAAGTTGAAAGATTTTTAATGTACCTACCATAGATCACATTTTGCAATGTAAAGCACCACATTGAAAAAAGGGATGGGGAAAGGATTGTGCCTCAAGCAAATTTGGGGAATGGGTGTGTTTCAATCCTTCACTCTTGGTAGAAAAAGGCACAATATAAGGTCGATGCTCTAGTATAGCTTGCTAAAAATGATATTGTGGATATAAAACCTTTATTAAAATTAGACTAAACCAAATTAATTTTTTTTTAGCATTCAATTAATATAATCAGTAAGTTACATGGATACTCCAATATTGATGTTTTAGTGGGAACCATGTCATTATATTTGTCTTCATAGCATTATAATAATGCTATTTTTTATAAGATAGACAATAGATAAATTTTAGTAGTATATGATGATAGCAAGCTTAAGGTTCCTATTTGGGTGGAGTTCCTTGGATTGCTTATCCCCTACTGGTCATTCTTGACAGTTATTGGGTAAACCATCAGCAAGGTATTTTGTCTTGAACCAAACAAATTTTTTCAATGCTCGGCCCAAGCATAGGGTTTGTGTTGAGGTCAACCTATCTAGGGATCTCAAAGACTCTATGGATACCCAAATTGGTGGTACCACCTTCACTCAGAAGGTCCTTTACCTAAACCTATTATCGATGCCAGTTCATTGAGCACAAGATTAGGGATTGTCTTTTGTTGGACAATAACTATCCACTCATTTTGGATCCCAAGACTACTATGACTACTAAGAAAGATGAATGGATTATGGTGGTGAATAAAGGAAAGGGTTTGGTTGTGGCTAAGGCAAGCTCTTTGCCTATGGATAATAGTAGACCTAGCTCAAGCTTAGTTCAACTAGAGCCTTCCATCCCTTTTCTTCCTCTGCCTCCTATTTCAAACCTTGGAGTGTAGGGGATAGTAGGATTTTATACTCTTGATCCTCATCCTTTATAGACTCAAGCACCACAAGTGGCATCAATGATTTCTCAGCAAACTTAACATCTATCTCGCAACCCAGATGGCCATGATGAGTATTTTTATAATGGGGAGAAGATTTAGAGGGTCATCTCTCTTGATGACTCCTTTCTTGATGCTCCCACTTTTTTACACAACAATTTCTCCTCTCTTGGAGATGAGGATGACATACAAGTTGGCTTACCATGAATTTCCTTTCATAGAATGTGTGGGGGCTGACATACCTCCCTAGAAAATATTTTGTTCGTGACACCAAGTGTTGGCTTGGTAACCTTGATGTGCTTTGTCTTCAAGAAGTTAAAGTTGCTAGGTTTCTCCTAACCTCATCTTGTAAGGTTATTTGGCTGGATAGTTTCATATTTGCTTCTCAGCATGAGGCTAGTCAAGATAGAGTGGTTACTCTTATTTCGCCTTGTTTACTTTCTTCTATTATTTTACATGGATCTGACCCTCTACATAGGGTGGTTTGTATTTTACTATCTTTTTAGAATCATTATTTTGATGATGTTAACATTTATGCCCCTAATGATGTTATTGAACATTCACACTTGTGGCACTAGTTGGGAGATCATTTGCCACCTACAACTTGAGTTTTTTGTGGGGAATTCAACATGGTTGAGTTGGCCACTAACAAGGAAGGGATTTTTCCTTTTTGATGGGTAATTGGTGAAAGAGAGGCCTAGTTTTACATACAAAACAAGCTAGGTCTTTTTGATCCCAATGCTAGTTGCCACCATCCTTATGGGGTTTGGCATACATGGTCTAATTTTTGAGCTAGGTCTAATAGAGTATTAAAGCAACTTGATAGGTCTATGATTTCTATGCAATCCTTTTCTTCATTTTCTCACAAGTATGCCCTACCTATCACACCTCTGCTAGATGTGATTTTGTCAATCATTCCCCCATTATCTTTTCTATCACTTTGTAAACAATTCAGCCTCATCCTTGTAAAACTTAGTTTTATCTCAATATGTCTTCATTCTCCCATCCATTGACTATTTCCTACATTCTTCAAGTCTAGAATCCTGAGCCTCAACCCCACACTTAGGTTGGGTGGATTCAATGGCGGAATGATGTCATCATTCATACTACAAGGTTTCCTCACATTTATAGTAGATAATTGGCTAAGTACCATAGAAGATCTTATGAAGCCACAACTAAAGATTTGTGTATGACCTCGAAAGCCCTAGCCATGAATTTTTTTGATATAGATCTCTAGGTTCATCTTGTCAATCTTCAACACTAGAAGCAAGTTGCAGATAGTTATGCTACTCAAGGAGCTCAGATCAAAGCCCATCTCCATTGGTTGGAGGTCGATGATCAAGCTTGTAAAGAATTTTTTAATGTTGTGCAGGCTTGTCATTCTGTAGTTGGTATCAAATGCATCCAAGAAGACCAATATTTTCTTATTGACCTACCAGACATTCTTTAGGCTTTTGTGTGCCACTATGAGTAGGCTTTTATAGCTTAGGGGCATTATGAGGTGCATCACTAAGCTTTACAAGCTTTCCTTATTGTTGCCCCTAATAGGCTTCCTCTTGAGTAATATGTCTTTTTTGAGAAAAATTTAATGCTTGTGGACTTAAAGGAAGATGCCATTTCTATGGCCAATGGCAAGGCCCCTAGTTGTGATGGATTTCCTTATGAGTTTTACAAAATGCTATGGTATGATATTGGCCCTAACTTTCTTCAGGTGTATTAATTATGAAGCTTACAATTCTAATTCCCTAGGCAACATTATAAACAAGGGTAATATTAAGTTCATACCTAAATTTGGTGATCCCAAGGATATCTGCAATTAGAGGCCCATCAATTTTTTGAATGTCTCCTACAAGATCATAGCCAAATCCCTCTCTTTTAAAATTTGGCACCTTCTCCCTCAGATTATTTGCCTTGAACAAACTAGTTTCATCAAGTCCCAATATATCTTGTATAACATCATTTTTGTTTGGGAAGGAATGGAATGAGCTTGATAATCCAAGCACCAAGCACTATTACTCAAGATTGATTTTGCTAAAGCTTATGACTGAATTGAGTGGCCTTTCATCGAAGCCATGCTTCAAGATCTGGGATTTGGTCCAATCTTTTTGTAGTTTATGTAGATGCTTTTTGGTGATGCCTTTGCCTACATCACCATTAATGGGAGGCAATCTGAAGCTTTTGGGCTCTTCAGATCTATCCATCAAGGTTTCCCTCTTGCACCTTCACTCTATGTGTTGGCGGCTAAGGGTTTTGGCTATCTTCTTGCCAATGCCATTTCTCAGGGTCTGATGCATGATATCTCTCTTCTTGAGTCCTCCATGTAGCTTGTTAATGGGCATTTTAAAAATGAGTCCTTCCTTACTCTGGTGGAAGATGAAGACAATATTTCCAATGCCTTGCAATTTTTGGACATTTTTTGTCTTACCTCTAGGTCTTCCATTCAATGGCATAAAACCCTCTACTACAAACAATCTCTCTTTCTAGGCCCTCCATGGTTGTAGTAGTATGGGTGGAAATAGGTTCATCATGGTGAAATTTTTAATGTTTTGGGCATTCCCTTTGCTTTTTAAGCCTCCCTAATAGAGCTGTGGAATGTTGTTCTTGCATAGATTGAGAAGAAGATGGAATATTGGATCACTAAGCCACTCTCCCTTATGGGAAAAATTCAAATCTACTCTAAAGTTCTTACTGCTATGCATATCTACTATTCTTTCTATTGGGACCCTTCCAAAGCTTCTTACCTCAAGCTTGAGCATCTCCTCTAGGACATAATCTAGGCCTTTGATTCTATGCATCACAACTTTCATAGAGTTGCCTAGGATTTTTGTTGTTTTCCTAAAGATTCTGGTGGGCTTGGGTTTTTCTCCACTTGCAAGTAGGGGATTTCCCTTTGTGCTCACTAGTGATGATGCTTGGAAAATTTTACAAAGACACTACATTTCTTCAGGTTATCTAGTTAACCAACCTACCTGGAAGGGGATTTTCTTTTAGACCCTTCATGTGACTCCTAAACCTATTCAAATTTAGGGAACTTTTATTGCTAAGAGTATTTGGAAAGCCTAGGAAGCTCTCAAGCCTTGGCTTTGTTGGCTAGGTAATGGATTTAGAGATGGCCTCTTAATGAACTAGCAAAACCTTTGGTGGTCTACCTTTTTTGCTATTTAAGGTGTTCCTTTAGCCATGATACAAGGAGGCAGTGCTCTACACTTGTTTTGTCTGGGTATCAAAACTCCCAAGGACTTATTTTCCTAGGTTACTATAAGCCTTCACTCATGGGAGGACATGCAAGTGTGATTCAAAATTATCTATGTAGATCGACAAATAATTGATCTTCTAGTTTCTACGGTGCCTCCCAATTTTTTACATAAGCTTGGTATTTACTCATCGCACCCATGGTGGAAATATTGGAAGTGGTATCCTGCTACTCCTATGACTAGTTACAAGCCCAAGATGGGGTATAAGTGGTTGCTACCCCATCTTTTGATGGTTGATATTCTCAATCAACACTGGCATTTGCACTCTTCTCATAAGACTTGGAGTAATAGATTTTTCACTATCTGGAGCTCTATTAAGGAGCCAAAGATTGCTCACTTTTCTTTGTGTATCCTCTTCTAGGGCTTGCCTTTGGGCCCTCAACTCTAGCATCTGGGTGTACCATATCCTAGATACCCTTTTTGTGCCCAACCCAAGAGCTTCCTGCACATTTTCTAGTTTTGCAGAAGAGATTAGAAGTATTGGCTCTAGATTCATGATTTCTTCAAGCCTTTTCATCTAGAGCATTTCACTTGGCATATGGTTGCCCTAGGAGATTCGCCAGGCTTTCTTTTAGATATGCCTAGATTTGGCATGATTTTAGAATGGAGATTTTGTTTACTATTTGGAATGACCACAATGTTGTTTTATTCTCTTATAGTTTTCTTGATATTCATGTTTCTATGTACTCTAAAGCACATATCTATAATAATGATATGATGTAGATTCAAGTACAAACTGACAAAGTCATACTGGAGGTGGCTCACCTGCAGGAGTTATTAGCTCACTAGGGAAATGCACCTTGTATAGTCGTCTACATGCCTTTAGATGCTTTATCCAGTGACTGCACTCCTCTTCATGGTTGTTGGAGAGGCTGGAATGGATATACACACCACTTGCACACTCCTCGATCTTAGCCCCATCCTCACTCTCCTAGTAGTTTTGGTGGTTGTCACTGCTCGACCTTGCCTCCATGGAGGTTGGGCTCAGGCTAGTTCCCAATGGATCCTCCTATTGCCCCTAATGTAGGCTGGCTATCTGCACAACATGACCCCAAATGGGCATTCTCTCAGTTAGATTTAGCCATTTCTCTGCCCAAAGAAGAGGGAAATAAAGATGTTGATGTTGCTACTACTGACAGTTGGGCTCTCCCTGAGCCAACCAATGACCCAAGGATTTATGGGGTTTTGATGATAAACACCCACCCTCGGCTAGCACTGCTATTGCAGCTTGAGGACTTTTTGCTTAATGCTTTTATATATGTATTTTTTTTATGAATAGTTATTAATCTAGCCTTGTGTCATTTAAACTTGCAGGGTGATCTTGTATCCCTCAACCCCTTTCTTTGTGAATATGTATCTTTTATATTATAATTAATGGAAAAGGTTTATTCAACAAAAAAATAAAATAGGAATAGTTTGATAACTTGTATATATATATATATATATATATATATATATATATATATATATATATATATATATATATATATATATATATATATATATATATATATATATATATATATATATATATATATATATATATATATATATATATATATATATTATATTTTTTTGTGTAAGAGCTCATGTGAAATATTCTTACAAAGATGATGAGAAACATATAATTATTTCTCTACCTTCCATTTAATATACAATCTTAATAACTACAAAATAAATTCATATCTATATAACTAGTATTCTAATAAAGTTATTCTTTTGTCCCTATTATACATTTTTAGGTAGTATTAGTTTACCAAAGAGAAGTTTAAAGATATTAAGAAAGAGGTGGTTTACTTGAGAAATACTTAAAATCTAGTAATGAGATGGTTTTAATGTTATTGATTATTATTTTTATTGATATAAGTGTAGATGGTTGAGGATGTATATGTAAAATGAGTATTGATATTTTAGTTTTAAATATTATAAAATATGTTTTTGCTTGTATATCGGAATGTAAAGTAGGTTTGTTAATATGTAGCTTGTGCAAATTGTAAGTATTTATCACCATGTGTATAAACAATGTTAATCTTTTATCTTCTATGTGATTGGATAATATTTTTATTCATATGAAAATAAGTTATAGTTTGAAAAATATTAATAATTAAGTGATATGTATGATTGTAAGATAATAACTAATTAAAATTACATTTTCAAGTAGGTAGCTTGTAGGGAAAACTTGAATCATATCAAATTTCTTCATAAAGTTAAATTAATGTTCATCCAATCATGTGAATGTAAAGAGAGCAACATCAATAAGAATAATGACATTGTAGCATTTTCTTAAAAATATCTAATATCAAATTAATGCTTAGTGAAATTGCAAGATCAACAAGTGTCACATAGTAGCTTACATAGTGGTTTGTTTCTAATTTTCATTTAATTAACTAGTACATAATTTTATTATTTTTGAAATTAAAAAGAAGCCAAAAATGGGTCTAACCTAGATACAAATGTTGTAAAATACTAACAATAGCTAGGAATAGTAAATAGTTAACCTATGCTCTTCTTAATTTATAAAACCCCTAAATTGAAGTATCCTAAAATTTCACATTACTAACTGAGATAATAATCATAATATATAAAACAAATGTAATTAAAATTAGTGCTGAAAAGAACCATAAACAAAGCCAATATGTGTTGAGTGTTGAAACATAAAACATAACAAAACCTAAAGATTCAATAGAGAGCTCTCTCTTTGGGTTTTCCCTTTCCTTCCAGCTTTTCCAACAAGAGATGCAACCAATCATCAGCTAAAAAAATTTAAGGGAACCAATAGTATCTATCCCCATGGCAACAGTGAGACTTCATTTTCATCATGATTTTGGGATAGGGTTTCCCCTCCAGGCATGTTAGTTGGGGGTCATTCTTGACTCTATTTATCAATTCAAAGCTAGATGGAAGCAGAGTTGATGGTGTCACCATTTTCTTCCATCCTCTTGGTTTTCTCATGACTATGATTCTTGAGAGTATTTGAAACATGGGATGACATAGGGCTTAAGTGGCTAACCATAGGGCTAATCCCATGTCATCACTAGCAGTGTCTTTATTGTCATCCTCAAAGTATCTTTTTCTATTGGCCTTGTTTTTTATCCTTTTCTGAGGTACTTTCTTGTTTCCACTGCCCATAAATTAATAGGTGTTCATGCTTGGCCTTGAGATCCTTTTGTATCTTCTTCTTATGCCTAAGGGACCTCCTTCTCCCACTATCTAGTTCTACATCAGAGTTAACAATACAAGTTTCCTTCTCAATTATTATTTGTTTGAGAATTTGAGGTGGGGAGGTCTTAGGGCATCAAGTTTCCATAGTAGACACAAATGCAACAGAGACTTGATGGGTCAAGGTGGAGATAGTTGGGTTTGGTATAGCATAACTTGAACATTAATAGGCTAGGGAGGACAAAGGGCTTTGTGACAGTTGTAAAGATTTATTTATTTAATTTTTACTATTATTTTAAGTTTTTATTTTTTCAAATTGATAGATCTATTTTATATTTTTATATATAGGTGTATCCTACCTCATAACACATGTAGTGTTTATATATATATGATTGGTAAAAGGCCAAAGCCATTTGATTATATATATAACATAAAAGTAGTACAATGTATATTGCTCCATTCAAACGGGCACTGGTAGGAAAGAATAGAGAAGAAAACCTCCAGTCTTCCCTAGGACTTTCATCCTATACATAATTACATATTAAAGGGGCATGTCCTAGTTTACATGTATTTACAATGATACATAAATAATATGTTTCAGCATGCAGCTTTTGCTTTTATGATCAAGAATAATACGTCATCGTATTCCCTATCCTATTCTTATTTTCTATCATAAACTTTAAACTCATTTGAAATTATTAGTAAGGTTAGAACCCAAAAAATCTTATCTTTCTCTATGCCATTAATAAGTTTTATTCAATGGGTTTCAAATTCTCAGATAGTTGTTTCTAAGTCTCAAAAGATGTTAAGTCAAGTTTAGTGAGTTGAAAGGATGAAATCTTGACTAATTTTAGTTTGCATGGAACACGAATATATGGGCTAAAGCATAAAAAATAGTAAAAAACTCTAAAAATATTAATCCTAGATCTTGAATCCTAATTTTAATCTTTGATGTAGCTTTGAAGTGGCAATAGAGAAACTAAAGATTAATAGTTTAAAGATAGAAACAAAATCAAGTCAACTATCATGTTTAAGAGAAGGGCCAAATTCATTAATCCTAGATCAATAGTAAAGAAACTCTAAAAATATTAATCCTAGATCTTGAATCCTAATTTTAATCTTTGATGTAGCTTTGAAATGGGAATAGAGAAACTAAAGATTATAGTTTAAAGATAGAAACAAAATCAGGTCAGCTATCATGTTTAAGAGAAGGGCTAAACTCTCTTCCTCCATGGTTATAGGCTCAAGCATAACGTTTTTATGAATCATTTGAATTGAGAAATAGTTAATTAAATTAGGAAACCTTATTATGTGTCTCAGCTTATAATGAAACATATGCTTAGGTTGTAGTTTAATTGTGACAATATGACTTTCCCTTAATCCTATCAAATTTGGTGTTTTTGGGATGAGATTAGCTATTTATTAATGTTGTTGTTTGTCAAATTTCAAAGAGTTTTAAATTACTTAATTTGCAAAGATCCTAAAAGTGTTAGTGTTAGGTAGCAATGTGACCTATGTTAGAAGTTGTTAAGGAAAAGGAATGACTGCAATGGAAAGAGAATAAAGGATTCAAACTAGTGATCATCAAGAATGCCCAAAAAAGGACAAATCCAACCTTGACCAATATCCAATAATAACAAACCAAAGATACAGGACCAAACCAGCTTTGATCTATAATTTGAAACCAAATTTTATACATATGATTATGTAAAATAAAATATTTACATCATCAAGGGGGAAAAACAAATCCGAACAAGAGTAAAATAGACGAGACTTCCTATTACAGGAGAACCACATGAAAAGATAGAAACCAAATAGAAGGCAACCCAAAATGGAAGTCCCCTAATGAGATTAGCAACAAAAAAAAAAGTGCATGAATAGAGAGATATAAGACCACTCAAAGTGTGCAAAAAATAAAGGGGGAGCTGGCCCAACAAACCATCCACCAAAGATGTACAATTAGAGCTAAATGAATTTAATGTCCCAAGATTTCCTCCATCCTAAAGTTCCATTCCATTCCCCTCTAGAGCACACGGATTCATGTGTTGGTGGTAGATAGGAGAAACATCCAGTTGTGGGTGATTTGATCCATATGTTGCATGAAGAGTCTCTTGTCATGGAAAATAAAGATATAAAAGACTTCAACTAGCTGGTCCTAAATAGGGAGCTTACTCCATTTAGGGATGTAGAGATCATCATCAATATTCCCTAAGACCTCATCAAGATCACAGAGAAATGGGGCTTTAAAAATAGCCTTGCAAAAATCCCTAAGTGCCAATTTTTCCCTCTCCACATGCAATATGGTAGCTAAGAACATGGCTACAATGTTAGAGTTATGCTTAGGCCTATTAGCTAGAGTAGAAAATTCTTGCCCAGAATGATCTTGATGGCTTGATAGATCAGAGAATCCTTGGATTTGACCATCTTGCTAATTCTAAGGACAAACATTTCCCCCCAAAATGTCATCTCTATATAACCAAGTTTCATCCTGATCAATGTGTCCATCCTAATAATCTAAAAGTAAAAAAGCATAAAGACCTCTATCTAATCCTAACTATCCACTAAACTTACACTTTTGAATTCATAGACCAACCTTAAAGATTATTAAATAGACAAGGCATCATCATTAAGTGATACCTCCCCTTGGGGAGCTCATGCCATAAAATCAAAAAATCTTGCAACTAGAAATCCTTGAACGATCATTGTATCAATGCTTCCTTCACCAAATGCATTGTCCATCATCTATGAGCTGGTAGTTTATAGGGTACATAAAACAAAACTGATAGTGATCTAAGAAATGTGTGGAAACATTATGCCAAAATAGTGTAGAGGTGGTTGCAAGTTTCTATGATTAGGTCCTTCCTAACTTAATTGCCAAAGGAGTCTAAATTGATGATTACAATGATTTAATAGTATCTTTCCATACTAGTTGATTAATCCATAATAATGTTTATTTAAAATATTTTAAGAACTGAGTAAGTGTGCACAATTTTCCATTATTAGTGTCTTGTATCTTCAGATTTGTTTATCATGTTTAAAACTAATTCAAGTTTTGAGTTTAGAGACTAATTTGGTGTGAGTCCATTAATAATGATTTGTGAGTCTCCTTCTATTATTAATCTATTAATCCCTATTTCCATGCTAAGTCGAAGCCCTTCTGAGAGTGCTTATAATTTAGCCAAATTGTTAGTTAACCTCCCTATAAATTTATCCATTTTAAGGATCATTTGTCTAAGTAGGTGATTAGTAACCTAAGCTAACAATCCCTAGATTCCCCCTAGATGCACCATCAAAATTTACCTTTTCCTAGTCTATCAATGAGGGTAGCCATTTGCAATACTCTCAGGCTAGTTTTTAGTTTTGATATAACCCTAGGGGGTTGATTAGATTATTCAAATTTATTTTCATTAGTGCATCCAATTAAGAAAATACTCCTTCCTTGGAGTGATTTCTTAGGTAATTATTCATAACTTCCATGATGCTAGATTCGACTTTGTTTAGGAGGGAATTAAGATGCAATTCCTCATTGTTAAAGTTCTCCCATTTCTTTCCTTCTAGATCTCACATAAGAAGATGGATGGTGACACTTTCCAAAGGTTATTATAGATTCTAGATTTTCCATCTTTAAGCCAACCTTTAAGGTGATCCTAGATGTTGGACAAGAAAGTTATAGACCAGTTCAGTTTCTCACGAAGCCAATTCCAATATGATTCATCAAAGTTGCACTGGAAGAGAAGATGATCTACCATCTTAGAATCTATTTTCATAGGGGGGACCTTGAAGGACCTTCAAAACTAATTTTTGTGAATCAATCTACTACGAAAATTATGTTTTGGGATATTGCCCACATAAATATCCCTACTTTGGGAAGGCATGCAAGGTCCCAATAAAGAGCAAGAGGGATTTCAATTTTCTCCCATCGTTGTGAATTTATGATTAGCTCATAACCTAGTTTAATTTTGTAGGTTCCTTCCTTCAAGACTCCCCATATTAATTTTTCACAATGATCAATGTTTTTTACTAGTCTTTGATCAATATAATGTTTAAACTATAGCTTTTCTTGATTTGTAAGTTCAATATTTTCCACTGTCTTCCATTTCCATATTTCAGTGTGGTTGATTATTTCTCTAATTTGTAATCTTTAACAAATCTTCCCCATTGATTAATTAGTTTGAGTTTAATGGTCTCAGGGAGAGAATTAGAGCTGGGAATAGGAATCCCTTACCAAGAACCTTCCCAGAATAATGCTTCTTCCCCTCTTCCAATATCCCATGTTAGGTAGTCAGTGATAAGAGGTCTAAAATGTAGCATGAAGTTCTAGGTGTTCAACTGTTGCAGGGGATTAATTGTGTAAAAAAGAGATGTGGGATCGTTGGTGTTGAGATATGTATGATATGATATTTTTTTTCTTTATATCATCTTTATTTGTAATATATATTCTCCATACTAGCTTTTAATTACTAATCCTCCTTGATTCTTAGGTTTACAAATATTATCTCATTTTATTAATGCTTTTTTTCTTTTCTTGTGTCTCTTTCTAGAAGAAATCCCTAAATTTCTTGTCTAATTTATTATTAACACCTCTAGGAAGTGGAAGACATGAGATGTGGTAGGAAGGTATTGCCGATAACACAAATTTGATCGTAGTTGCCCAAATTTCCTTGGTGAGTCATCTTCTTTTCTAGTTATTAGTTTTCTTTTCAAGTTTTTCTAAAATGGGCTACCAGGTTTTCCCATTCCTAGATCTTTTTTCTATCCAAATTCCTAGACACTTACAAGGGAGATTACCTTTCCTATATCCCATAATTTGATAGATGCTATTTTCTATACTTGTTTTGGTATTTAAGAAGAAAATCTCTTATTTGTTCCCATTTACCTTTTTTCTTGATTCTCTCATATAGGTAGTTATGATTTCTTTGTATTTTCTTGCTTCATCTAGGTTAATAATTCTTGCCATTATTGTGTCATCAATGAATTTTTGGTGTGTGATGTTTCTGACCTTTTCTATAATAGATACTCCAATAATCTTGTTTTTTTCTTGAGTCTTATTTATGGCCCTACCAAAGGTTTCTACCATTATGATGAAAATAAAAGGTGAAATAGGGTCCCCTTGTTTGATTCCTCTGGATGAGATGTAGAATCTCTCCAGGGTTCCATTGATAAGAATTGAAAATTTTAGTGTTGAGATGCAATTATAAATTAGATTAATCCATTGCCATGAAAAGCCAAAGGCTTCTAATGTTTTGCATAGGAATCTCTAGTCTACTTTATCATAGGCTTTCTATATATCTAATTTCATGAGCATGCATGTTGATTTACAAGTTCGAACTGAGTGTATTAATTCTTGCATGATAATTATACCATCCAAAATAGATCTATTGGGTATAAAACTAGTTTTCTTCTCACTGATGAATTTGGAGAGGACTTTCTTAATCCTATTTGTTATAGTTTTAGATAAAATTTTGTAGATGATATTACATAAAGTAATAGGGTGAAAGTCTCCTGGTTCTAAATATTCATTTTTCTTGGAAATAAGTGAAATGAAGGTATTATTGATTTCTAACAATATATAACTTGAGTTTCTTGTTGCTTTCGTAACAACACATAAGTCCTCTCCTAATATATGGCAACATTTCTGAAAAATGAATGCTTGAAATCCATCTAGGCCAAGAGACTTATCAGGATTCATACTAAATAAAGAATTTGATTTCTTCTTTTGTAAATTATTTATTGAACATCTTATTGTCCTCTACAATAATAAGTTTTGGTATCAATTCTAGCATCAACTTTTGATTTGTGAGGTTTGAGTTTTCATGATTGTTTAAAATGTCTACGTAGTATTTTACAAATTTTTCTACTATTTGTGTTGGTTCTTCAATTATGGTACCTATATTATTCTTGCATTTTAATATTCTATTAATGTCTATGTTCCTAATTGTGCTATTATGGAAGGATTTGGTGTTGTAGTCTCCTTCTTGAAGCCATGTTTCTCATGATTTTTTTTTCCAAAATATTCTTTGCTTAAGATTTCATCATGTTTGAGTGTGAGTTCTTTTTCTTTTTCAAATTTATCATTATCCATTCATTTTTGGATAACAAAAAAAATTAGATCTTCTAATTCTTCTTCTATTTCTAATTTTTCTTTGAGTTTTTTTTTTAAGTAAATTTTATTCCATTTTAGTATGCGTTGTTTAAGAATTTTAAGTTTGGAGATGAAACAAAATATTTTGGACCCTTCTACTTCTCCTTCTAGCCACCATATGTTAATGTTTTCCATGAAAATTTCATCCTTGAACCATATTTTTTTCACATTTGAATGGATTTCTATTTGGTTTAAGGGGTTCAAAGATTTCAAGCTAACAGAGAAGTGATCAAAGCCGGCATAGGGAGAAATTGATGATTGATATGTGAAATTGAAGGTCTTCATATTTCCTTTAAATATAAATCTATCCAATCTTTCTACTATCTAAAAAAAGTCCCTTTTCCTATTGAAACATGTGAACTGACCATTCATAGGGGGGATGTCTATGAGGTTATCTTGCGAAATTCAATCGTTGAAATCCAATGTAGTTTATGTTATTGATTGTGAACCTCCCCTTTTCTCTTTTAAATCTAAAATTGCATTGAAATATCCTCCCACCCATACATTTTATTCTTGAATGTGGTTGATGAAGTTAGTGATTTCATTTCAAAGTATTTTCTTTGTCATTTGTACTAGAACATAGACA
The DNA here is from genome assembly GCA_028749045.1 of Cupressus sempervirens. Taxonomy (NCBI): domain Eukaryota; kingdom Viridiplantae; phylum Streptophyta; class Pinopsida; order Cupressales; family Cupressaceae; genus Cupressus; species Cupressus sempervirens. The sequence goes on from CM053783.1 coordinate 893,834,772, forward strand.
TTTATAATTATGAACTGTATGTCTTCTTTATGGCTTTTGACTTTTCCCCTAATCCAATTTTTATTTATTGACATTTCTTCAACTTCTATTTTCCATGGATCCCAGGTTAAACCTTTTCCCCCTAATGCTTCCTCAAAATTTTTTAATATAGTCTTCCAAGAACCAACTTTTTTGTTAAGTTCTTTACCTCCTTGCTTACTCAGTTTGGTTTCTTGAATCATTACTGGTTCTAAGTTAAATAAAGTGAGATTGTCCTTAAGTAAGTTTTTCTTGTTAGGGTTGCTTAGTCCCCTAACATTCCATGTGGTTATCTTCATTATTCCTTAGGAAGGGTCTTCCCCTTACCATCTTTCAATGTATCCTGTATTTTTGTCCGATTTTCTACTTTCTCAATTTCTTCCCTAAACTCTACTAGAGATTTCCTCCCTCTTTTTTTTAAAACATTCCCCACATGTTGGTTCTAATATCCCATCTATAGTTTGGGCTATCCCTACTTTTTCATTATTAATTTGTGCTTGAGAACTTGTATTACCACATGTTTCTTCCTTGCTTTCTAGTTCTTCCAATTTGACTTCTTCCAATAATCCAACCTAATTTTTTCTCACCTCTTTTACCACTATTAACTCTTGCTTAGCCATTTTTCTACTTACATTCTCTTTTCCAAGATTTTTTCCTTCTTCTAGTTGATCCAATGCTCAAAATTCTTCCTAGAATTCATTGTCTACATTGGTTATATGAATTCCCAAATTTGTCTATCTGCATTTTGCTTAGTAGGGTTGCTACTTTCCCAAATACTTCATTAGGTCACTTTTGTTGAACATTTACTATAATAATTTTAGGATCAAAGGTAATTGTATTTGGTAGTAGAAAATGCATAGAGCTTGGTGTGGCTAGTATTATTTAGTGCCTCTTTCCTACTGGTGAAAATATGTTCCTTCCATTCTCCAGAGTTTGCTAGAATTTATGTTTATGCTTGTAGGGAGATCTAGGTTTCTCTTGTGAGCATTTTTTGCTAGTATGTGATGCATTTATCCTTACTAATTCTTTTCTCTTATGTCCTTTGCTATTTTTCCAGTCCTTAATTGCTGATCCTTAATTAGTATTTGGGTTCTTGTTAATCACCAAAATAAGAGATCTGATGATTGGACTTTTAAGTGTCTCATTCTCCTTGGTAGAAATTTACTATTCTTTTCTTTTTTTCCATGGTTAATTTGTTGCCTATTTGTTTCTCCCAGTTCTTGTTCGTTGCTCTTTCTTGTAGTGTGCACAAAGTATACTAGTTATTTTGAAATAAAGGGTTTCTACAATTTACTCCTTTCTCTGTTATATCCCCTTTTATTTTATTTTCTTTATCCAGATCGTCCATCCTATCTTCTTGATGGAGTGTATATGCCTTTCCCTAGATTTCTATCTGATCCACAATATCATTGTGAATTAGGATGAACTCATTATTAGCTGATTGTATGTTTTTAGGTTTACTTTTATGTCCTCAATTGATAAGTTGTGTTATGCACATTTGTCACAAATTTGGATCTTTTTTATTTCATGCTTGTTCTTACAGCCTATTAACCTAAGACTCTTCTCCAAATTTTGATCACTAATTTTAGCCTTGCTGCCATTGTTGTCTTTAGTTCCTTTTCCTGGGATATGTGTGCTTGGAAATTAAATGTTGAGTTCTAGTCCCCTAATTTTCTTAATGTCTTAAATTTCTCCTTCTCCTATTTTATCACTATCTTGAATGATCATACTTTGAATTCTAGACTCCTTTCTACTATGTTGGCCCATATGATCACCTTCCCTTATAATATTCAGATTTAGATGTTTCTCCATATTTGTTGCATTCTATTCAAAGATTAATTTTCTTAAGATTTGTGTTTCTCTTTATAGTAATGCATTCTAGACTAGAAGGATTTGTTGACAATGTGTTATTAACTAGTGATATGTCTCTAACTTGTTCTTCATATTCTTCATAATGCAAATTATAGATTGATCTATTTTTTTATAATTCTATTGCCTCCCTTTACTTTATTTTCTGAATTTAGCTTAACTAGAATGTTTCTTTTGCTATAGTTCTTTTTATCCGCTTCTATTCCTATAAGGCTTCCTAGATTCGATCCTATTCTAATTAGAGTTTAAGAATGTAATATTTCTATTGGAATGTTTTTAATGATTAACCATTTTTGGAATTTGAGCTACTAAATTGATGCCTTAGAGAAATTAGTCAATTATATAATGAAATTAGTCAAAAAACATTTATAGAAGCATGGAGTATAGACCAAAATTCTTTTTTAGCTAATTCAAAGTTACAATGATTGTAAATTAATCTATTAGATAGAGGGAATATACTTACCTATTTCAAATTGAACAATTGAAACCAATCCCCTAGACTTTCTTCTTTGTCTCCCAGGGTATCCCAATATGCATACAATCCTTTCTTTTGGCTTTCATGCCATTTTATTTCTAGGTTTTCATTACTAATGATAATTGTATTTTTTTATTCTAATTTTTTTGTGCTAGATGTTTGATGCCTAGGGTAAATGTAGGGTGAGGAAGAGAATTTTTGATGTGGAGGCAGATATGGATTAGGAGAGAGATGTGGGGATTTTGACTGATTTGTGATTACCTTGTTTTATGTTTCAGACTAAAACTATGGCTCTGGAGGGGTTTAGAAAGAGAAAGATTAGAATTAGGGCCCTGATGGGGAGAACCAAGAAGCCTCCATGACTTACAGTTTCTACCTAAGGGTACACTTTAATTGTCAAAATAATAGCTAGTTTGAAGTAGTCCAAAATGGGTTTCACAAGGTGAATATATATAATCAATAAAAAATTAGAATGATCTTTGGATAAGGATTGGGATGAAGAAAACCTAATTTGGTTATTAATCTTATACTCTTGATTGATTTTGTCAACCTAAGCTGGGTTGTTTGGGTTGAATTTTCTTTTTCCTAGCTATTTTTGTGTTTTGTTTCCTCCAACTCTTTTCCAATGCTTCTGTTGCATATTTTCTTTGTCTAGAACCTTCTTTTTTTTATTCACACCTAGCCTATGCTTCTTGTTTTGCAACATTTTCCATCCATTTTTTTGATCAATAGATGAGTTATCAGTGGATTCTCTCGATCTCTGTCTCAACATTTCTTTGCTCCTTGCATCATGTAATTTGAGAAATATGGAGAATCTACTACTATTATCTACCAAGATTGGTTTCAAATATGCACTGCATGGTTTTTTATCATAGTTATGGTCATATCGTAATGCATTGAAATGATTCACAATATGTAGGGTAAATTGAGGTTTGGAAGAAATAAAGTTTGATTTCAGCTTATTCGTAATGCCAAATTTATTTAGCAGAGCCTTTTTTTTAATCTTTGGTTGAAAGCACAAACCTAAGTCACCCTTTTGTAAAGGAAGAGGCTAACAAAAGTATAATTGTTCACCTTCAATAACATAAAATTGGTATTATTATTTTTAATTTGAAAATAAAGTAAACTAATAAAATGTGTAGAAATGGATGAAGTTTAGGATTATAATTTTTAATAATTATTTGGAATAAGAATTGATATATTTTCCTAATTTTTAAAGACAATTTTTTAGCTACTAAAAAAAAGCTAAAAATTGGGGGTCTAGTTCCCACCATAAAACTATAGGGAAATAAATTTATTTCCTTTTGATCTCAGGGTATGTTATAGATAACATATATAACTAGAACAATAAAAAATAAAAATCAGCTTGAGACCTATATTTTCTCTTTTATAATGATTCAAATTTCAACTCACCCAAAATTGATAATTTTTATCTCTCACCACATTTTTCAAAACAAATCTATTCTAACCAAGAGAAAAATAATACATTCTAGAAAAAGCCTCTTTCCTCTAAAACATCATATAATTTTTAGATTTTTTTGATATGATTTAATATGTTTTTCTTTCTCAAAACTGATGTCTTTTCGAGTGTTAAAATAAGTGCTTGTAGATTTTTTTTAATTACAATATACTATATATCTAATTAAAACACTATAAACTCTATATGAGAATATTCCTGACTCTGAGCTCTCTAAAATGGTGTTCATATGTTCTTAAAAAAATATAATTAAAAATAGTAAGAGTTATTGAAATGCCACTTTTCTGAAATAATTTTATTTTTTTAGTAATTGGATACAAACTAGTATAAAGCATGCATTTAATAGCCATTTCCAATTGGAAAAGTGTGAGACCATATGTAACTTAGCTAGAATAAATTTATCTAGATCATATATTTTAACAAAATTGATTTTTAGATAGAAATACTCAAATCCAATTGTTCTGATAAGTCAGCCTGAATGGTGACATAGCTTTGTACCTATACCCCTCCTAAATTTCATTTATCATTTACGAAATAAGACACAAATATATTAACTGATAAAGTTAACATAAATAATTTTATTGATTTAAGAAATTAAAAAACTCATATGTATAAATGTTGAAATAAAAAATCTAATCATTAGTTATCTAGAGTGTTGAGATTTTATCTTAGTGATATAATTTTTCTCTTTGAAGAAGATATACAAATAAAATTGAAATAAAATAAATAAATGTAAACTAAATCAGTTGAAGTTTCATTTTAATATTAAACTTGAATATCCATCTAAATCTCCCAATGTCGTGATGGAATACCAATAAATTTAGGATTATTTCAATTTAGAATTAACTATGTATTAAATCAAGAAATAATTTTATATAGATTTTTGTTCTTTCATCCAAGAATAAGTACCAACAACTTCATAATAAAATTCAGGTTCATTTACAATAATGTGATGTATACTCTTCACATAGAAGATAGACCCAATAGTTGTTTAAACATTAAGTTTGTTAAGGATTTTGACTCTATTGAAGAAAATTTGTCCTCTTTCCTTTTAGAAGGTGATTGGGGATCTTAAAATTTCATACTAATATTGAGAGGAAAATATAAACTAAAGGATATCTCATTCATGAGGCCAAAAACTAACCATATGTATGAACCCATTACTTAAACTCCACTTTTTGGTGAGCTCACTAATAACTTTGTTGGTGCTTCATCTAAGGAGACTACGTAACTTAATCTAAAGAGACTACATCAACTATTAAGCCATTTTTTTAACATGGTTACTTATGATGCACTATTAACTCTTTCCAATATGGCTTCTCGTTATGGTCTTGGTTTATCACTTTCTTGCAAAATGTGGTTTTAATGGTAAAATATGTAGTACATTTGAATGAGGGATTAAATTTCCATTGGAAAGGAATGAACATACTTATGGATTGGGATTCAACTCAAATAAGAAATCAAAATAGGTCACTTTGAGTGGTAATCGTATTTGCGCTAGAATTTTATAGCTTGTTAATCCCAATCTCATTGATTTTGATTAAAAAAACCTTTATTATTGATGACACTTTAGCTGATTTCTGGAGGCTGATATGATGAACTTCCTTCATTTCACTATAATAAAACATATCGTAAACATTATTCTAATAACCATTTTTGTGTGAATATCTCCCCAAAAGTAAATCTCCTGATTACAAACACCATTGATCTGAAAAATGAATCCTAATGACGCTACAAAAATCATCAAAATTGGTAAATTCCTAAATAAGGAAGAATTGTTGAGCTCACTTCTCTTCATCTATAATTCCATGATACATTTGATTGGTCTTATTTTGATATTCATGGTATTGACCCTATGATTTCACTAACAACATTTTCCTTGTTCCTAATGCTAAACTTGTTAAACAAAATACACACAAAATGAGTCCCAAAATTGATCTTTTGATTCAAGTTGAAATAGAAAATGTTGTTGATGGTAGTTTCATATACACTATTGACTATCCTTATTATATTTCAAATATTGTGGTCCTATCTAAGGGTGTGAATAAAATTTGGATGTCTACTAACTTTTGTGATTTGAGGAGAGCTCCCTTCAAGGATGATCATGTTCTTTCAAACATTGATCTGATAGTAGATTCTATTGGAAAAATGGTCATTACTTCCCTCACTATTTGTGATAAGTGACTAATTGTCTCTAGTGGATTTTATAAGTCTAGTGGTTATCTCAGAAATTTATATTTCAAGCACTTGGTGCAATAGAAAACACACTTGTAATAAGTGATATTGACCTTGGTCATTGGTTTGACCCCTTGGGTAATACAAAGGGGGATATTATTGGAATTTAATAGCCAACACTCCCCTTGATATTCATGGAAAGGGATAAACTACTTCTTATGGATTCTACAAATCTTGTGGTTGTATCAGGCATTGATAGGTTGATCTTTTGGTGTGCAACAATAACTAAACTTGTAATATATTCTACACAAGGTGATGTTTTATTGTCATTCATCAATGCTATTTTTTGTTAATGTAGCCAGATATTAACTCCCCCTAATTATTAATATAAGACCACTTGTGTTCCACACTTGAGAACCTTTTGTTGGGTATCGATGTATTTGGGTTAAATAATGTGAGTGCTACATACCAATGTTCTATGACACTAATATTTTATGACCAAAATCACAAAATCCTTGATATTAAGTTGATGATATCCTTAATTCTATTAAAAAATATACCGTGTGCCTATCTTGAGAAATATTTTAGAACGAATTATATGTCAATGTAATATGTGATTAAATCCCCAAAAATGTTCTTTTGATAACGATAGTGGAAAACTTATTAACTTTATCATCTCTAATAGGGGCGTTGAAGAGAAAATTAAGAAATTGATGTTATTTTTAATATTCCACCTCCACAAAATATTTTAGAACTCCAAAGTTTACAAGGAAAAAAATCAATCTATTCATTGGATTATATGGAGCCTTGGGGATCATACAATTCCCTTTACTTCCTTGTTAAAGAAAGATACAAATTTTTCTTGGAATAAAGAATGTAGAAATTCAATTGAGAAATTCAAAGAATATGTTTCTAATCTTCCTATTTTACATCTTTTTCAACCTAACCAACTTTTCTTCATAAGTTTTCAAAGTATGCAGTTTGGACCTTACTAGCAACATCTCACATCATTCTTCTTAAAGACATATATATTCTTAAAACTATTGATTTCTTCACTAAATGAACCAATTTGTACCACTTATGATGGTGTATGTCAATTTATTCTTCAAAACATCATTTCTTGATTTGGTACTCCTTCTACAATCACTTGTAATAATGCTTCACCTTTAAGAATAATGAAGTCACAAAGTTATTGGAAAAGTTTCACATCCATGAATGGTTTTCTAATTCTTATTATCCTCAATCCAATGGTTAAGAAGAAGAATATATAAGGTTATCAAATAAATTCTTAGAAATATTATTAATTACCATGCTAGATATTGGCATGCATAATTAACTTAAGCAAATTGGAACATCCCCTTACAATTTGGTTTACAATGTCCATGTCCTTTAACGGTATAATTAATAATGACACTTTTTGGGAACAATATTTGCAACAACTTGTAATGTTAGATGAATAGTCTATTTAAAGCTCTTGAACATATTAAAGAATATCATAAATATCTTCAAAGAAGATACACCAATAAAGTAATTAAATATTCATTTTCAATTGGAGATATGTTTCTTTTACTAGAAAGAACCTAATGTGAATTCTCTACCCAATCAAAAATGGAATTCAAAAGTTATGGAATTATGTTGAACCGTAGCTCTATCTTTCCTAGGCCCTTCATTATTTTCAAGTCCCAAACTGATTCAAACCTAGTTTTTCCCATTGTTATCATTCATGATTTCCTAAAAACTTTCAAATGCCTAAGGAGTATAGAAATTTTGGAATGTTTTTTTGGGAGGTTGGCTACAACTAGTTTCCTTGAATTATTAAAATATCTAAGGAGATATCGTAGGTAGGCAGGGACTAGATAAAACTAGACTTGTACAAACCTTTTGTAACTTACACTACTTTATATTAGGCTTTTTTTTTAAAAGTATTAGAGCAATTTATTTTTGTATTTTTCTTGGTTTGGAACTTACCTATTGAATCCAATTCTTAACAAAAATTCCTTAACTATCTCTAGGGTCATTCATGTAAGGAAACTTGCAACCAAAAATATTATTATTTCCAAATAATCAATAATAGATCTAAAATAAATAAGCACTTAAAAATCTACATTCAAGAGAATAGACAATGTACCCACAAAAATGTGACAGCAGATAAATCTTGAAAAATCCTCATCGAGGGAAAACCCAGCCTCCAAAGGCATCCATTATCATGTATTATTTAGAAAAAAACACCATTCCAATAAAAGCATGGAAGCCTTCAAAGCCACATCCACAACCAAGTAAACCATGTAAACAAGCATGAGTGTACACATCCCATGTCATACTTCCAACTTTCACAAATTCTCCCTTGGCTATTATGTCAAGCCTTACCTTTCTCGACTTTCCTTTTTGCCATTTCGACCCTTTTTTTGCCTTATCTCTACAACTACTCTTTTGATTTCTTATATAGTAGAAAATCTCATAAAACCACCAAGTGGTATTACACAAACCATGTGCTAAAACTATGTGCTACCAAACCCCAATTGACACACATTTAATATTGGACATTTAATATTTTTCTCCAATATTAAATAATTACATCAAATCTTATCACAATGTTACAATAAAACTCATCAAGAATATTCCATGAGAATCTCTACATGTTGTGTGTCCATCTAGGTGCTTCTAGGTGCAACATTACATAATAAAATAAAATAATACAATATAAAAATGTTATGCAATGTGTGCAATAGTCATAATCTCAACAATCTCCTACTTATTAACATTGCATAGGGTCAATTTGTAGCCACATAAATGTATAACAAATAATATCTCCTAGCACACTCAATATCATGGATCAATGTACACCATATGCCCCATTCTAGCACCGACAAAATAACAAAGTATTCATGGCATCTCAAACATGAATGATGCCACCTCCTATTATGCCACTGCTACCAGACATACATAGAAGTCATCCAAAGAGAAAGCCACCCAACTAGACACATAAGAATGATAAAATCCTATACCAACTAAAATTTCAAGCACAAATACATGATCCAAAGGTGATCAAATGTATTCATAGTTGTCAAAAATCCATAGTTGAAATAACACCCATAAAAGTGCCAACCCATCAAACTATCCATGTACCTCCAAATGTATACCAAGTGAATCATACATCATCAACATATTCAATCTGTGATCTACAATCACAAGTCTCAAGAGAAACGCTTAACACATATATACCGAGAATCTCCTACCACAAAAGATAATGTCAAATATATAACCAATCCACTCACAACATCTCATAGAAGTAAATCCCTATAGTATTAAGGAAATCTATAATGCAGAAACCAATAACCCCCAACAACAACTCTTATCTCTAAAACCAACAAAGGAAATAGATAAATGAATGACATGTCATCTCTCACATGACATAAATGAACACAAACCAATGATCACTATATCCAACAAATCTCAAATCCAATATAGGTGAAATTGAACATCTAGGATAAAAACTATTATCAAAGTAAAACCATGTAAATCGTAGCTTGTATCATGTCCTTCTAAAAACACCTATAAATGTAAATTGTACCAAGTAAGATCTCCTCCATAAAACCCTAACCAAAAATCCACAACACCCAAAACATGCCATATAACTAATCATTGATGTAAGCCTCTCACAAGAAGATCAAACTCATAAATCATTCCTAAATCAAGGAATATGCCCAATACAAAACCATCTCCCAAAATCAATGAACATAACAAGATATGCACAAGGAGATAACCAATGCTAAATGATCTCTCAAATGAACCCTCCAGGACTAATTGGCATAGAATATGTCAAGATCCATATCCATGAAAGACAAACACAAACATAATGCACCTCAGAGAAACAATGTTGGGATATACCTCTCAAGTAGTAAATTGATGGGTAGAACAAGACTCAAGAGTGGGCAATGAGAATGCTCATTAAGATATCCAAGTCTCCAACCAAGACTAATCTAAGAAAAATATCCTCTCATGTCCATATCAGGTGAGTTCCCCTTTGACTTCCTACTAAAACCAAACAACTATCCTAGGGTAAAAGCACAAACCTATGTCACCCTTTTGTAAAGGAAAAGGATAACAAAAGTATTTTTGTTCACCTTCAATGCCATAAAATTGGTATTATTATTTTAAATTTGAAAATGAAGTAAACTAATGAAATGTGCAGAAATAGATGAAGTTTAGGATTATAATTTTTAATAATTATTTGGAATAAGAATTGATAAGTTTCGTAATTTTAATAGATAATTGTTTAGCTGTTGAAATATGCTGAAAATTAGGGGTCTAGTTCCCACCACAAAACTATATGGAAATAAACTTATTTCCCTTTAATCTCAAACTATGTTATAGATAAAATATATAGCTAGAAAAATAAAATAAAAAAATTGTCTTTAGACCTATATTTTCTCTTTTATAATGATTCAAATTTCAACTCACTTGAAATCAATAGTTTTCATCTCCCACCACATTTTGGAAAACAAATCTATTCTAACTAGGAGAAAATTATACATTCTAAAAGATGACTCACTCCTCTAGAACGTCATATAATGTTTAAATATTTTTAATAATATTTAATATTTCTTTCATTCTCAAAATCAACTTTTTTTAGTGTTAAAATGCATGCTTGGAGAAATTTTTTTAATTACAATATACTATATCTAATTAAAACACTATAAACTCTATATGAGAATATTCTAAACTTTGAGTACTATAAAATGGTGTTTACATGTTTTTTTTTTAAATCATAAAAAACAGTAAGAGTTATTGAAACACCACTTTTCTAAAATAGTTGTATTTCATCAGTAATTGGATACAAAATAGTATAGAACATGTGTTTAATACACATTCCAAATTGGAAAATTGCGGGACCATGTATAACTTAGCTTAGAATAAATTAATCTAAATCATATATTTGAACAAAATTGATTTTTAGATAGAAATACTCAAATTTAGTCATTCTAAAAGGTGACACAACTTTTTACTTGTACCCCGCAACAAATGCATCTCTAATCACAAAAGAAATTGGCATCATCACCATCTCTAATTATCCATGAGAACTTATGACCAGTAAATCCATGCCAACTCCAAATGTAACATAACAATATCATGAAGTATCCAAAAATGATCAATATTTTCAATACCAAGAAACTAAATCAAGATCAATGTCAAAGTTCCAAATGTGGCCTCAGGAAAATAAAGATGAAAATTTGATAAAACCATCTCAACTAGAGAGATAAGATGTTCCATATGAACATACCATAACATGTCAAAAAATTAAACACGTATCAAGAGTATACCATGACATAATAATGAAACCATCTTAACACCAAGGGTAACATGTCAAATGAAGAATAAACCACACGTCTACCAAGAATCCAATTAGTCCTCAAGATGCAACCATCTCCACACACCATGAAGATAACCAATACTAAAAAGTGCACCATGCAAATGTCAAATCCACTTATGCAACAATATGATGTAGGACATCCTCCAACAACTACAAACACTCTATAAATATATCAATGCAAATAGCTTCCACTCAACCATGGTAATTAGTAACCCATGACATCAAAAAATTCATCTCCTACATGAAGATCATCTAGGTCTACATGCACACAACCAAATTCTTGGTACCAAGTGAAACTAAGGTCTCCAAACCAAGAAGATACAAATCAAAACATGAACTAATCTTGTACTGCCACCTCATCACTATCATAAGCTCCCACTAAATCATGTTTCCAAGATATCCATGACATCATGATGAAAAACCATCATTTAACCAGGAGAGTCAACCAAGACATCAAACCATCAAAGAACTCAAAATGCACATCATGAGCTCCTCAAAAGAAGAAAAATAATTGTGATCCTCAACCAAGAAGATATACTACCATTACCAAATTAAGAATCTAAAAAAATGAATACTAATTGATCACCTTTATATACAATCATGTCATACCAAAATCTATGGCACCATGATCACATCCATGAACCAACAAACTAAATCTCAAAGTGTCCACCCTGTTAGCATAAAATAGTCACCATGATTGCACTTGGTAATAATATCTCATCTCTTCTACATGAAGATGAATCATAAAAGCATATGACTAAGGGCATAGACAACCCAAATCAAATAAACCAATCTGAATATACATCAAAATAAAAAATCAATAGGAAAAGACAACCCATATCCAAGTCATGAATGCAACTTGCAACTATGGACCACTTACAACACCACACAACTTTTAGACCTAAGTCATCCTACATATCCAAACCAAATATTGATAACCATATCCACATAAGACCAATCTAAAATATAAATAGAGTATACAATGACATCAAGTCTCAAATATTAAATGTCTAAAATATATAATGTAATAACCTCACAATGTTATCATAGTCAATATAAATCAATAAATCATTCATATCCATATATTACTTAATATACTATGCCAAACTTACACCAAATCTAAATCAATGAGTAGATCTCTCCAAGAGATTTTCGTTCACTATTTGAAGTCTAAACTGTAACTCCATATGCCCAAGTTATGCCCTAATTTGTGCTCAAAATAAAAAATATCTAACCTTTGGGCTCTTAACACTTGATCAAGTCTCATAATCATAGCATCAAACTTGTACACCAAGTTGTAATGCTCTAAACTATCTTTCCAATAACTATAAGAAGTCTAAAATCTGAAATCTTCAGTGAAAGTTATGACCAATTTACCAAGATGATCTTTTTGCCACTTTCAATGTGATTTTTATTTGTGACAAATTTATTTTATAGATTAAATTTGATGTTCATCACGAGATGAAACTAGAAGGCTTTGCATTTTCTCTCAACATGGCCAAACCAAGGCATATTATATATCAAAATTTATGAAAAAGCCAATTTGGATTCAATAGGGAGGTCTATTTTTTCCCAAGAGGTCATTTTTGCAAGCTTTCCCTAAAGCCCTCATTTAAATGAAACATCAAAAAAAAAAAAAATCGCAAACAATTTCACATGCCAAAAATCCATTGACATCCCATCATAATAGCAGATCCAAAACCCTCATATATGCAATAAATAACCTACAAAACTCATATATCTTACATTTTCTTTCATTCTTTCATACATTCCCATGGATGTAACCTAGGGTTACAACAACAAAACCATAGCTCTGATATCACTTGTAAGGAAACTTGGAACAAAAAATATTATCATTTCCACATAACCCATAATAGATCTAAAATAAATAACATCTAAAATCTACATGTAAGAGAATAGACAATGTACCCACAAAAATGTGACACAAGACATATCTAGAGAAACCCTCATTGAGAGAAAAAGCAAACCTCTAAAAGGATCCATCATTACGTATTATTCAATAAAAACCATTGCAATACAATCATGGAATCCTTCAAAGCCATAGCCACAACTAAAAAATCCATGTGAACAAGCATGAATCCACACATCCAATTCCATGCTTTCAACCTTCACAAATACTCTATTAGCTAACCTATCAAGCCTTGTCTTGCTTGACTTTCCTTTTTTCCTTTCCCCCCCTTTTTTTCTTGTGTCTATAAGTACCCTTATGTCTATTCTATAGTAGAAAGTCTCACAAAACCATGAAGTGGTATTACATAAACTATGTATTATCAAACCCCTATTTACCTACATTTAATATGTTTCCCCAATATTAAATAGTTACATCAAATATTATCACAATGTTACATTACAACTCATCAAGAATATTCCATGGGAATCTCTACATGTTGCCATCCATCTAGGTGCTCCTAGATGCTCCTAGCTGCAACATTACAAAATAAAATAAAATAAAATAATATAACAATATTATACAATGTGTGCAACACCCATAATCTCAACAATTCATGCATCTAAATGAATTGTTGCAGTTCCAACCTGAGGTACTAACTTTAAAAAGGTTGAAAATTTCTCAAGCTTTCATTCAGGTGCACTATTCCTAACTCACTTACTATAACTTCACATCTTTAGTACCTCTCCTTGTCTGTGGAGCCAAAATTGTAGGGTAAAATTATGGTCTAATCATTTCTTGTACTGGTTTTAAATTGTTTCTATGCTAATACCTTCATTTATACCTATGAGTTTCAACTTAGAATCATAAATAGATGAGATATAAATAAACTATTTTCTCAAGAGATGTAGATAGTAAGTTACGTGGGTTTGAATACATTTAAAAACTCAACACACCCTTCTAAAAGCATTCCATTTAATGATGAACTAAATTATGGTACCTTCACTTAAGCTAAGGGCTAAGCACACCTCTCTGTGTTATTGAGATTCACATTTGACTTAAAGAAATAATCCATGCCAACTATAATATAAAAGTACAATTCATACTTCACTTGTGCTAAAGATGAAGTCCACACTCTAATTTTAAAACACACCACTTAAAGCTTTAAATTCAAAAATTGAAGTGTTCACTCTCTAATAATACAAAAAGACACTTTTCTCTTAGATTACACACCAACTAATGACATACAAAGTGAGCCCTTTATCCAACAACAAATTGACTAGTCAAAGAACTTTATCACAACTAAAGACTTATGTTGTTTTCAATAGGCTTATATTCAAAAGACAAGATAGCGATACTTTCTAGCTATTAACTAATTTTGTGTGTGTGTGTGTGTGTGTGTGTGTGTGTGTTGCATTGTTCATGAGAATACTAACAACTATCTAAGTTTAGTTCCTCATGGTTTAAAACTATAACAATAGTTTTGTTTCCATAAACTTAAACCACCAAATTAAAGTCTTTCACAATTGATGTAAACCCTCAAATTAAAGTCTTTCACAATTGATTTGAAAAATGATACGAAAACAAATCATATTTCCAAAAAGCAAATGGTTCTTGTGAATTTGTATATACATTCATTATATGTGATGATTTCATCATTAGACATCCTTGCCACCAATAGATCCCTTCTTACAAAAACATCAAAATAAATACGTATATAATTAAGTTAAATGCAAAATACTCACATCTCTTTTCATTCATCTTCATCGTCAATTATTTTATGATAATTATAGTAGATTAAAGGACAAGTTAGGTAAAGAGGGTGACAAATTTAAGCTAAATAATATGAAAATATAAGACACATTCTTGATTTATCATTTTGGACAAATTAAAATACAAGATATGTTATGAAAAACATTTCTCACTAATTTGTATATGAATTGTTTTCTTGAGTTCTTTTGTAAGCTTAATCTCAACACAAACCCTATTCTAAAGGAAATCATGAAAGAAACACTCCAATTATAAGAATTAAATAATGACAAAACTCACAATAGTTTATTCAATATTTATTTACATTTTAAAAATTTAATAGACATAATAAAATATAATAGATATAAGACAAGAGCCTACAAGACAACAACAACTTGTGAAACTCTCTCTCTCTCTCTCTCTCTCTCTCTCTCTCTCTCTCTCTCTCTCTCTCACACACACACACACACACACACACACACACACACACACACACACACACACACACATGTATGTATGTATGTATATATATTGATGAATAGTCCCTTTCTATTAAAATAATGATAAAGTTTACATAGTCACAAAAAAGGGATGGTGGATACTAGATCACCTCGTGGAAGTTCAAATAGCCAGAGGCTGAAAACTTAGCTACTCAAAAAAAAAACATATAAAGCACTTAGGTTGGAAAATAAACTACTAAACAAAATAAAGTATATGAAAAAAGCCCTCAAGCTCCAAGAGTCGTGCTATCCAAGGGAGGATCTTGATCATCAGAACCCCATACATTAGTGGGGTTAGTGGGTGGTTGAGGAGGAGCCCACCCATCACCAACGTTAGTAGAAGCTTTATCTTTATCTCCCTCTAGCCTGGGAAGGGAAATCACCAAGTCCAGCTGAGGGAAGGACTACTTTGGATCCCTATTCGAGGAGGGCCACACAAAATTAGGAGCAACAAGAGTCCAACCACCCAGGACTAGCCAGAGCCTTGCCTTCGTAGAGGTGACACCAAGTGGCGATGACCACCAAAACTACCACTAGGAGAGTGACACGGAGGCTATAACCTGGGGTATGTGAGTTCCAAGTAGAAGAGTTGTAGCCCCATCAATAGTCGTGAGGTGGCATATAGTCTTTGAAGATCATATTAGGTGACACACTGGCCATCATATAGGGAGTATTTCCCCAATACATGAGAAGCTTCTAGAGGTGGGCCACCTCTAATGCAACCTTGTTAGTTTGTACTCGGATTTGCATCATTACATTGTTACATATACAAGCTTAAGTGTACATAGAGACATTTATATCAAGAAAGTAGTGAGAAAACAAGACAACATTTTGATATCTCTAGAGAGGGAACAAAATCTCCATTTTGAAAGCATGCTAGATTTGGGAATATTTAAAGGGGATCTTGGGAGAATCCCCTAAAAAAACCATATGCCAAGAAAAGGCTTCTAGGTGAAAAGGCTTGAAGAAGTCATGAATCCAGTGTTAGTATTGTTGGGCACATCTGTAGAACTAAAAAATATGCAGAAATCTTTTTGGTTTCCCATGGAAGGGACATTAGGGGTCAGAAAAACCCAAATGCCTAGTCCAAGGGCCCAAAGGCAATTCCTGAAAGAGGATGCAACAAGAAAAGTGCACAATTTTTGGTTCAATGATTGCTTTCCAAACAATGGTAAACCTAAGATTCCAAGTCTTTTTAGAGGATTGTGATTGGCAACATTAGTTGAGTTGATAACCATAGGAAGGCAAGGAACCAACCATTGATAACCCAATTTGGGTTTGTAGCTAGTCATAGAAGTGGCAGGATACCACTTATAATCCTTTCACTGAGGTCTATATGTTTGAATACCAAGCCTTTGCAACATATAGGGAGGCACCACAAAAACTAGAAGATCAAATGTTTGTCAATCTAGACAAGAAAGTCAAGACTGCACCTGCATATCCTCCCACAAGTGAAGGCTCATGGTGACTCTAGAAAACAAGTCCTTGGGGGTCCTAATGCCACATTTGAAATAATTTAGAGCTCTGGCTCATTACACTTTAGCCAAGGGGACCCCTTGAATGTAAAATAAGGGGGACCACTATAGACTATGTTGATTCATGGAGAGCCCATCTATGTCCACCCATCTCCAACCCAATGGGGCCCTAATGTGATGGCTTCCCAAGCTTTCTAAATGCTCTTAGCCACAAAGATACCCTAGATTTGCATAGGTTTAGAAGTAACCAAAAGTGTTTGAAAGCTAATCCCCTTCCAAGCAATCTAGTTAACCAAGAAGCTTGTAGAAATACAATGTCACAAAAGAATTTTCTAGCCTTCATTGCCACTGAAATCCTAAATGACCCTCTTGGAATAGAGAGAGAAACCATTCTTTTAAGTAGAAAGAAGCCTTAACCTATCAGAATTTTTAGGCAAACAAAAGAATCCCATGCTACCCTATGGAAGTCATGATGAGAAGCGTCTTAAGCCCAAATAAAATAACACAAGAGATGCTCAAGCTTGAGATTAGAAAGAGGCCTTCAAAGGAGCCTAGAAGGAGGAATAATACACATGTAGCGATAAACACCTAAGAGAAAATCTGAAATTTTCTAGCTAAGGAGAGCGGTTTAACTTTAGTGGTGAATATTCGCCAAGTGGTGAATCTGATGTAGGAGCATCTTGGATTTACTTGGTGACTACTTTGGAGTTCATGGGAGGAGGCTTAGTAGCTGCTTTGGAGGGTGTTTGGATTGGTACTCGATCAAAGAAGGATGGGAGCTTGGCATGGTCTGGGAGCTCGGCATGGTCTAGGAGCTCAGCATGGTCTTTGGTTGGTCGGCATGGTCTTTGGAACTCGGCATGGTCTATGGAGCTCGGCATGGTCTTTGGTTGCTCGGCATGGTTTGAGAATTTGGTGTCTATTTTAGGATGTATAACTAATTTTTCACAATGATTTAAAGGATGAAACTTTCAAAGATTGAAGAGGGCCTAGACTTTTACCTACGGTTTGAAGCTTGAGTTCTAATTCATTTGGAGCTAGGAGATATCGCAATTTTACTAAGATGTCAATTTTGGGAATTTAATTGTTGTAGGAAGCTGCCTTTGGCATTTAATTTATGTATTTGCATTTAATTTGTGTTTTGGGCTGACTTGTGGCTTAGATTGGTATAATTAGGGGTTGTGGGGAAGTCTTTAGTCATTATTCATTCACTCAAGAAGATGAGTGAGTGTGGGAAGTAGCTAGAGAGCAAGTTTTCTTGAGTCTGTGGATAGAGCACTGAATGTGAGGCAGTTTACAGCAGGATTGTGATTATTCATCCATCAAGGAGAAGTAGAGGAGCTTGGAAGAGCGAATTTTGAGAAGAGCTAGTAGTTGCGGCTTGGGAAACAAGGATATTGCTTGGTGGGCTTGCGAGCACAAGTTGAGATCTTCCTTGGAGTTTCTACCAGAGTGTGGATCTGGACTAGCTTGGGTTTGGATTAGATCTTGAGGGATCTTGCAGAACTATTATTGTAATTGCTATTGTATTTGGCTATAACCGGGAAGGCCTTGCAACCCGGCACATTGCATGTAACAATTGTGTTATAAATAAAGAGTTGTGATTTGGTATCAGATCTTGTGTTATTGCTTCCTGTTATTGTGTTTCTACTATGTGGTTTTATAGTAGGGGGCTAGGACATCTCCTTTGGGGACTCGCCTACTACACCGCGTCAGAATCTCACTCATCAGGTACCGTCAATTTGGAAAAAAAAAATGCACTTTTGTGGTGGCGATGTTGCCCACACATTATGAAAACTAGGTCCCATGCTCAGATCAATGGCCAATAATGGTACATAATCATTTATTTTGGTGATGATTTCACCAATGGGATCTAATCTTTCCACATGGTAAATTTAATATTTTTGCCCACAATTTATGAGACTTCTCTTATTTGATGGTTGCATTCACCAATAAATGATAAAAATTTAATTTAGGTTATATGATAAGTACATATGTACTTGATACGTGTCTCTATTCTAAAGACTTCCCAAGTAATTTGTTATCCTTTTAAGCTTTGGTCCGAAATGGATTTGAATGTGGATAGATGTCAATGTTCAAGAAACAAGTTCTCTAAAACTTGCTGTCCTTGAACATTTAGGCCCAAAATAGGACTTATATCATTGATATACGATCATATAATGGTTATTAAAATGAGTTACTATGTTTTAGATGATATAAAATATAGTTTCTAGGTATTCATACTTTTATTCACAACTTTCCTCAATAATTAAAGATTCACTACGATTTTACAGAATTTTCATATGACGAAAAAAATTGCTAATGAAATTAATTTTTTTCCAAGTTCGCAATTGCCAATAGAAATTATTTTCTCCCCCTAAAATAATGTTGGATTCACCAAGACTTTATACTTTTTTCCAAAGGAGGGTTTCTTAAGTTATCCCTGCACAATATTCCAGTTTCTTCTCAATCCTGGCCAAGATTGCATTCCAAAGCTCTACAAGGGAAGCTTGAAAGGCAAAGGGGATGCCAAGAAAAACATTTCTTTGTGTTGCACCCATTTTCATTGGTAGCAAGTGAGCCACGATGGGCTAGGCAAGAAGGATTGCCAATATCAGAGAGTCTTGTGCCATTGAATGGTTGAGCTAGAGGTCAAGTAGAAGGTGTCCAAGCATTGTAAAGCATTGGCCATTGACTAGAAGAATCAGGAAGAGTAATGCCACACACACATGCACAACTCACCAAAATGGCATTAGCAAGCAGGTAGCCAAACCCTTCCATAGTCAAAATATAAAGAGAGGACACAAGAGGGCACCCTTGGTGAATAGAATTGAAGAGTTCAAAGGCCACATATTGTCACCCATTAATGATGATGCACGTAGAGGTGTCCCCAAAGAGAATTTGCATAGACTAAAGGAAAACCAGACCAAACCCCAAAGCTTGCAACATGATTAGAATGGATTGCCATTCAATCCATTCATAAGCTTTGGCAAAAGAAATCTTGAGGAACAAGGCCCGCCCTTTGGATTGACAATCCCAATCCATACCCTCCCAAGCTAGGATGATGTATCAAGAATATACCTAGATTTAACAAATCTAGTTTGTTTATGGCACACAATCTACAACAGAAGATTCTGAATCTTGAGGGAGGGTGCCTTGGTGATGATCTTATAAGAGACATTCAAAAGCATGACGGGCCTCCAGTTACAAATATCCTCTGGGTCATCAGCTTAAGGTATTAATTTGATGTTTTCTTTATTAATTATGCTCCCTAAGGAATGTGAAAGAAATGCTTCAAGATAGACTATGAAAATCAGGATCAATGTCTTCCCAAAATTATTTATAAAATTCACAAGGGAAACCATCACAACCAAGGGCTATATCATCTACCATGGGAAAAAAATGACTCTTTAATATTGGCAAGAATAAGCTTCTACTCACAAAAGGCATACTTCTCTGGTATAAGCCTGTTAGGAGTGACAAAAATGCAAGACTATAAGGCTTTCTCACATGCAATAGAAGTACCCTATGCAGTGGAAATTTTTCCATAATGGTGCATAAAAGCCTGGAGAATATCAGGAATCTCACACAAAGTTTTTTGACCTTCCTTGATTCTCTTTATGCCAAAAGCAAAGTAGCAATCTCTAAGAGCATGAATTTTTTTTGGAAGCCTAATCACCAACCTCCAACCAATGGAGATGAACCTTGATCTGAGCTCCTTGAGCAACATAGCTATCTATAACTTGTTTATGGTAATGGAGGTGAGAAAGTCGGGACTGCAAATTTGTATCAAAGGGATTGATGAAAAGGGCTTTAGAGGTTGTACGAAGATCTTTAGTAGTGGCCTCATAAGATCTACGATGGTACTTAGCCAACTGCTTGTTGTAAATGTGAAGAAATATTATAGTGTGAGTGATGACATCATTCCACTATTGAATCTACCCAACATGAGTGTGGGGTCAAGGCTCAATATTCTAGATGTGTAAGATATAACCACAGGTGGGTGCATGGGACAACAACAAAGTGTTAAGATAGAATTTTGCACATATGGGGCTAAGTTGTGTGCTAGATGATGAAAAAGAAGATGGGAGAGTAATCATACATGGTCACATCTGCCAAGGGAGTAACAAGTAAATCTCTCTTTAGAGAAAGAAAAGAAAGATTGAGCTATAAGCATAGCATGGTCAAGCCTCTTAAAAAACATGTCAGTACCAACTCAAAAGTTAGACCAAGTATGCCAAACCCCACCAGATTGGTGGTGGTTGGCATTAGGATAAAAAAGGCCCAATTTATTATGCATGTAGAACCAAACTTCTCTTTCAAGAGATGACCATCAAAAAAGTAGAAGCCCTTCCTTGTCAATAGCCAACTCAACCATATTGAAGTCCCCACAAAAGACCCAACTAGTAGGGGGCAAATGATCCGCCATCCAATGCCACATGTGTGAATGATCCATGACATCATTGGGAGCATAAACATTAAAAATTCCAAAAGAATACTTCTAAAAAGACAACACAATCCATAAAAGTCTTTGCATAGGGTTTCAACCATTCGAAATAACAAAAGAAAGTAAATGAGGTGAGAGAAGAGTAACCACACCGCCTTGACCAGCTTCATGCTGGGAAGAAAACATGACACTCTTTGGCCAAATAACACGATAGACTAAGTTGAGAAGAAACACAACAATTTTTACCAAAGGTAAAGAAAATCCCGGTTACCAAGCCTATGCTTGGTATCATGAACAAGAATACTATCGAGGGAGGTCAATTATCCCCCACACATTCCATGATAAAAAATTATCACAAACCAACTTGCATGTCATCCTCATCCCCAAGAGAGAAGAATGTGTTATTCAAGAATGCAGAGGAAGAATCAAATGAGGGGTCTTTGATGGAGATGATCCTCTATTTCTCCCCACTGTCAGAAAGCTTGTTACGACCTTTTGGGCAGTAAGAGTGATGAAGGGAGTGTGAGGAAATATTTGAGGCCACTTGCGACCCTTGAACCCAAGTAGGTCGAGGCTTGGTATCATCAGGACCCACCATCCCTGAGAACCACAATTTGAAGGAGATAGAGGCATGAGTAGAGGAACCAAAGAGACCCCCAATGCCATATTGAAGATGGATCGTCTAGTATCGTGTGATGAAGAACTTTCTTTGGCAGCATTATTTCCTTTTCCCTTTTTAATGGCAGTTGTCTAGTCATCTTTTTCACGGCTGTAGCAGGCTTGGCTTCAAAAGTTGTCTGACAAAAATTTATGCTCCAACAAGGCACAATCCCTAATCTTGTGGTCAACGGACTGGCAATGATAGAAAGTCTGGTAAAGCATCTTTTGGGTGAAGGTGGCACTACCAATATGAATCTCCACAGTTTCCTTGAGGTTCCTAGAAAGGTCGACCTTAAGGCAAGCCCTACGTTGATGACGAGCATTGTAAACCTTGTCTGACTAAAGGCATATCACCTTGCCGATAGTTTGCACAATAGGTTGCAAGAACAACAAACATGGTATTGGGAGCCCAGGAAACTCAACCCAAACTGACACTTTAAGCTTGTGGTCATCTGAGACAACAAAGTCTCAAGACCATCTCTAGAAAACTAAAAGGGAATACCTAACAGACTAGGGGCCACAGGAAAACACATATTAAGCTTGGCTAGGGTTACTAAAAGGAAACAGAAAAATCCATTGGTAAGGCTTTGAACACACTCAAGGCCGACTGCCCTATGGTGTCGAGACCTTGGAAACCCACTCTCTAAGTATACTTTCAAGAAGGAGTGTGGCCAACAAAATAGCCTATCAAAGTTTACTGCTAGAGCCATGCACAAGCAGAATCAAAATCCTTAGCATTGAGAGCAATATAAGGAGATGAGGAGAGGAGTTACCTCATGGAACGCCTTAAGAACAAACTTACAAGGACATTTGTTCAGAGGAGCCATTAATGCCAACAACAACAACTTGCAGGCGAGAAAAATGAAAAGTTTGAAAGGAAAGTCATACAAACCCTAGCAGAACTTGAAATCTTAAGTTTAAATCGATAATAATAATTAATATCAAGAAATAATAATAGATCTAAACTCCCACCCATTACTATTCATTTTCAAACTTGTTCAAAAATAAATATTTAAATATACTTTTGTTAATTAAAAAATTAATATATATATAATTAAGCTGAGAGGCAATGGCAGATAACTACTTAGCCTTATCAGTAAATTTAACAGGCAAGAAAGTTCTAGTTCACATGGTGTGACAAACGCATGTTCTCAAATGAGTTAACAGCATAAATGCTGGATAGAAATATAAAATAAATGATTGTGTATACTGCAAAATAATGCTCAAAAGAAATAAATTAGGTGTATTGCACAATAACTCCAAAGCATTTCAATCATTGCTTGCATATTTGTGTCGGTGTGAATATGCACATGTTACCGATTCTCGCCTACATATATTTCCTAGCATTAAGACATTGCATTGTTTACACTAATTTCTCTTATTTTCAGTTTTTATTTTTTTCCAGAAGAGCCCTGTTACATTTGCACTTTGAAGTTGAAGATTATGCGTTCGAATCAGTCAAGGGTTTCATAAATTTAGGCATTTCATTCATCATGCAGTGGAACAATTTATTGTTTTTTAAGTGGGCTTATTTAATGTGTACTATATGTTAATTGTTAAGGTATTAATCATCAGGGTTAAAGAATTAGGTTAGATATTTCAATTGTTTTATATCAGTTGAATTCTTAGATGACTATCTATTTATGTGAGTCAATAAAATTTTGGTTATGTTTTAATTATTTTCTATTATATTAGATTTATGGGTCTAACAGTGGAGAGCAGGTCATTGCTATGTGTGTGGAAATCAAGGGTGCAACATTTGTACCCATATGTATCAAATTCTACTATAGACAAAACAAGTTCACAAGAACCAATGTGCATTATTCTATTGCACCCAATATATACTATTTTTCAGCAATTATGCACCAAAGTGTGTTGATTCAAAATGGACCAAATAAAACTCTGTGGGCCATCCACCTAAGCCTTGCATTTGAGTGCTGCTCAACTGGTCAATGCCATATTATTTGATGCATTGTTGCTCATTTGAATTCATATACAAGCCCTTTTGCATATCCAGCTTCATGGTAGTGCTTCCTTCATGAGATTGGAGTATAGAACACAATTGAGAATCAGTGATCCTTTCACATAAGCCTGGCTGCATTGTTGCTTATTTTGATTCTCAGACAAGCCCTTTCGCAAATGTAGATTGGTACTGTGAAAGAAATGGTGGTGCATGGAGATTGCTCAGATTGGTGTGTAAGAAACGTATGGATTGATGGAAACACTGGATCTGGCAAGGATTGTGTGTTGTACTGGAATTTTTGTTCAGGGTAGAAGCCATTTCCATATCCAGATTGGATGATAAACCGATGGTACTGTAAATAACTTAATCTATTGTAAGCAATGTAAGCAACTGTATAAATATCAGTTATCAAATAAAAGCTTGTGAATAAGAGGATGCAACGTGAAAAACTTTTTCTAACTACAGTTAACAGTGTCGTAGATGCTGGAGATTATTTTACGTGAGTGGTGATAGAATTCCAGTAATTTCTCAATGAGAATGGTAGAGAAATTAATGCATCCTAACATATAAACCTCAGTTTAAACTAAGTGCGAGGTGGGAATCATTATTGTCTTCCAACAACTGCAGCAAGCTATAAAACAACAATAATGGATTCATTAGGCATGTCGGGTCAATGTTGGGTTTGATATTTTCCTTTTGAAAAGGATAAGAGCTTTCGTTGCAATCTGAGGACATATACAAGAATCAGAAATTTCTCACGAATCAGACAAGAATCAAGTTCCAGTTAGGTATCTCGCATTGAGTGCAAAATATTTTGAATTAATGAAGTTCAATTCTGAGGCAAATTTACAGAACAAGGTGTTCAGATATCCGTCACCTTTAGTCTTATTTTCTCATATCCTTGAATGATCATTATGCAATTACCTTTGTACACTGTTCTCTAGCAATGACATACTCTTCCTTGCATTTTAAAGAATTAATGTACAAAGAACACATACACAACTACAATCATAGTGAATTTTTTCTTCTACTTATTAGATCCAAAAGAAATACACCAAATCTAGAAACGTTAGACTTTAAATATTCTCTTCTTATTATTGTATATTTTTGCTACTGAATCTGATGGACTATTCCCACACATATTCGATTTTTACTTTGTGCTTTTGTGTAAAGAAAGCAATACAAAACAAGAACTATGGATAATAGTGTAATGGTCAATGTCATGGAAGATACATACAACTTTCTAGAAGCACCACCTACTTAAGAGTTTGATGAACACAAACAATCACACAAACCTGTTGAAAGCCAAAAATTCACAAAGAAACATTAAAAAAACATAGCTAATACCATCGCTGGGAATAAAAGATGCTAAGAACATGGAATAAAAATTCCAAGCCAAATAGAAGTAACTCTAGTGTGAACAATCTACAATAAAGTATCTATTCAAGCTCTCAGAATTGTGGAATGATAAGATTTTACCTTCCAGACATCCATGTGAAAAGAAGGATTAATGATTCTTCTATATTGTGCCCACTTTTCACCCTCTAACTCTGCAAGTCCCTGATCATTCATTGTCTTAGGATTAAGGTGAGTTTTATTGGTAGTTCCAAAACTTGTTAGATAGTATTTGTCTCACAAGCTAAGGATCAGGAACATAAGGCCTACGTTGATTCCCAAACCAATAAACATACTCATGGCCAGCATAAAAAATAGGTACATGTACTTTATTAACTGGGTGGCATGATTCTCCTCCCCTTTTTACTTTATAGGATTGCATCTCTGTATGATGAGTATTGACAACTGATAGAAATAAGACTCATTGAGAAATACGAACTAATATTTTGAGCTCATTTAAGAGTTTTCAGATGTAGAAGATACACATGCACCATAGGTTTTGCTTTATTTTTGAAAATATGGAAGAACTCGAGGAACTATGTTGTGTCCTGACAGCGAATTTGCATTAAACTTCCCCTGACTAGCCATTTTAACAATATCAGGAGCATTCCCATACATGAAATGAGGCTCATAATTTTCAAGAACTAACATTACTATCAATGTTGCAGCTTTCAGAGTTCCAACTCCCACATGGAAATGAATCCACGACCCCACATAAATCTGACTTGCATTTTATCACATAAATCTGACCTACATTTTACCACATAAAAACATAGTTTGAATGTCAAACATGTTCCCTATATTAGTCACTGTAACGCACCTCTGTTTTCAAGTATGTTTTCCTTTAAAACAGTTGGTGCTCTAATAAAATAGTACCCACTGTTTATGGACAGATCTTTTGTTCTCAAACTTTAATAATATTTGTCCTACTTTTTTGCCAATGGTTCATACAATTTAATTTTGAGAATCCACAGTGGAAAATAGATGGATAGAAAATGAAGTAGGTTTAATTTTGGAAAAAATTCTATAATTAAATGCATTTCAGGTGAATTGGAGTAGTACTGGGATGGATGACTTATAGACCTAATAGGTCTGAATATTAATTAAAATACAATGAATAAAAAGACTAGTACCATTCATTTTTATTAAAAATAAATTCTTATGAACTATCACTCATCAATAGGTATCACTTACAAGAAAAGGGCCAAAGTCCACCAATCTGATTTGAGACTACACAAGTGAAACTGGTAGCAATATCATAAGATGCACAGTGGATCATACAATCTTATTTAGTCATAGCATATAGATGTTGATGAAGAATTTAAAAAAATACATAATCTGACCTAAAATACTTGAAATAATTTTATAATTTTCTTTTTACTGTCCTCATAAAAATAAAAAATTGTCAATAGAAATTCACATATTTATTTAACATATTTATCCTTTGTTGATCTTACTATGAGTCTGAATAATGTAATATCTCTCAATTTTTAGCAGAGAAATTTTTGTTTATAAAATTTTGATATTGTAGTTAATCAACATCTTCATATTAAGTCTATTTTGATTTGTATTCAAAACAGTTATATTGCAGCAGTGTTACAATTTATTCTTATTTTGCTTCATAAAATAATTAAGACAAAACCTGCGCTGTAAAAGCAGTTGTTTATATTCTTCTTAGAATATTACAAATGGAAAAGTGAGAGATTTGATTGAAGGAACTATCTGTGCAAAAATTATTGCATAGATATTAACCATATGACCAGGAAATTACATGAGCAGAAAAACTTCGAAGTACATGGCTACTAAATATTATGAATTGTTAATATTAATCTTCAGGTTTCTTAATTCTAAATATCAGATTAGGTTTTCTTTTGTTTGTTTTTAGTTCTGACAGTTTTGTATAACAGTTTGTAACTGTTATTGCCGTCTTTTTTATAAGTTTGTTGTATTGTTCTGATTGAGGAGCAGATCAAATAATAAAATGATTTCCACTTTCTACATATTTTCAGTCTGGGCCAACAGTGGTATCAGAGCATTGGAATTAATCTATGCACAAAGCTTTGAAGACTGGAGTGTTTTTGAAGAAGCAAAATAAAAGAAAGCGGATTCAGGTGCAATTGATTTAATTTTGATAAATTTTTTACAAGTTGATTACATTGCTAAATTTTGGCAAGAAAATTTCAACAATCATTTACAATCTCTGCAAATTGTGTTTCTTTGTATATTCACAATGCAATCTATTGTTTCATTAATTGGGGAAACATTATCTGGAAAAAACAACTGGATGGAATGGCATAGAAAGGTGGAAAATACACTCATATTTAATGATTTATGGTTCAAAATATGGGATGGAAATACTCAACCTGTAGAGCCAACTGATGCTAAAGAAAAAGAAATATGGATATATAAAAATTCAAAAGCTTTAGCTTTGATAAGGGCTTCTGTTAATGGAGAAGTGTATCGACATATACAGGGATGCACACTTGCCTGGGATACCCTCGATAAATTGAAAAATTTATTTGATTCTCATTCAGAGTTAGAGTTTATTCAATTGCAGTTCAAACCATTCAATCTTGAATTGAAAAATGGTGATGTTATGAGTCTAGCTTCAGAAATTAGAGCTATAAAACAAGATGTTGATGCTATAGGTGAGAAAGTTGATATTTATCTCACAGCTTTTATCAAAGCACTTCTTCCAACACATTCCACATATCTAGAGTCTCTTCAGGCAAGCAATCAATTAAAAACCATTACTTTTGATCTATTGATTGAAAAGTTAGCAAAGCATGAGAAAGCATTTCGAAGGAAAATAGATAATCCAAATAAAATTGTTTGTCTTGCTTATCAAGAAAATCCTATAAATAAAATAGCTTCAAGAGGTGATCATAATGATAGAGGAAAAGGTAGAAGTCAATGGAACAAAATTGATAATCAAAATGATAG
This sequence comes from Cupressus sempervirens, assembly GCA_028749045.1. Classification (NCBI taxonomy): domain Eukaryota; kingdom Viridiplantae; phylum Streptophyta; class Pinopsida; order Cupressales; family Cupressaceae; genus Cupressus; species Cupressus sempervirens. Next base: position 893,863,198 of record CM053783.1, read on the forward strand.
ACAATTTATATATTGTAAAAGATGTGGTAAAAAAGGAAGTCATGAAGCACATGAATGCAAACTCTCTTGGCAAAAGATAGAAAGTTTTAAAGGAAACTCTTTTAAGCAAAAAGATAAAACCAAAGTTTATAATAATGATAAATCTTCAGATGATAAAATTTTAAGTACAGCTCAATTTGCTTGTGATAGTGATGGTGATCAATATGTCCTTACTGTTTTAGAATGTGCATCTACTTCCTCATGGTATGATACTTGGATTTTAGATACTGGAGCCACACAACACATGACATTTAGACGTGATTACTTTGAGGAATTTAATAAAAGTGATTGTGGTCCAATTTACTTAGCTGATAAATCAAGTCTCAAACCTGTTGGAAAAGGAACTATTCGATTTAAGTTGCCTAATCTTCCAGATTTTGTGCTTCATGATGTTTTATATATTCCTCAGTTACAACGCAATTTACTATCTCTTGTATTGATTCGCCAACAAGGTTACTCTATTCTATTAAAAGATGCTTAGGTTGTTGTAAGAAAGAAATATAATAATCAAATTGTGTTGACTAGAAGTGAGGATGGAAGATTATTAAAATTAAATGGCACACCTGCTCTTTCTAAAATTTTTGCTTATCTTACAGAGGAAGGTAATCTATCTGCTACTATGTTGTGGCATGCAAGATTAGGTCATATATGTTATGATAAAATTCATATCATGAAAAAGAATGGTGTTGATGGCTTACCTATTTTGCCTAAATGTGTTGAAAAGTGTGAAGTATGCATTCTTGCCAAGCAACATAGAAATTCTTTCCCTCGATCCAATTGGAGGGCACAGAGAAAATTACAGCTTATCCATTCAGATTTATGTGGGCCTTTACCAATAACTTCTGTGGGAGGATCTAAGTATTTTATGTTGTTCATTGATGATTATAGTCGTATGACTTGGATTTATTTCTTGCAGCAAAAATCAGAAGCTTTTGAAACTTTTAAAAGATTTCATGTTATGATTGAAAATCAGGCTCAATGTAAAATTGGTACCCTCCGAACAGACAATGGTGGAGAATTTACTTCTCTCATTTTCAAAGATTATTTATGTCAACATGGGATTCAACATCATCTCACTATACCAGGTACTCCTCAACAAAATGGAGTTGTTGAACGAATGAATAGAACCATCATGAATATGGTTAGAGCAATGTTGTACTTTAAAGGAATCAAGTTATATTTTTGGGCTGAAGCAGCAAGAACTGCAGTTTATCTTCGTAATAGGTCTCCATCATCAGCACTTTACCAAGAAATTCCATATGAGGTTTGGTTTGGATATCCTCCTTCTATTCAACATCTTAGAATATTTGGGTCCACTTGCTATGCTTTAATTCCTAAAGACAAAAGAAATAAGTTGCAACATCATAGTTTTAAATGCATCTTTCTTGGATATTCTGAATCCTCTAAAGCCTATAGGTTGTATGATGAAGCTAATAAAAAAATCATCATTACATGTGATGCAGCATTTTGTGAAACTTCTAAAAATGTTGAAGATATTGAATGTCAACATCTAGAAGAACTATCAAAATCTTCTCCCTGCAAAGAAACTTTCTGTGAGATTATACATTCTGGGGGGGGGGGCAACTTATTTAGCCTCACCTTTAATGGATTCACATGTTGCATCTGTACTACAAAATTAAGCTGATCCATCTATGAATGAACAAGAAGAAACTCCATCAACCAATGAGCCTAAAATCTCTGAACCTTTGGAAACTACTACAGCTTCTTTTGTGCAACCAAAATCTTCTCATAAGTGGGAAAAACAATTCCAACAAACTCTAAAAGACTTAAGACCTGATGAAATAGGAAAAACAAGTACAAGAAGTTCTTACAAAGTGAGGCTAGCAGCTCAATCCAATGTTGTAGATAATATAGAGTCTATTGATGAACTCAATCTTGCAATTGAATTTGAACCAACTTCCTATATTGAAGCCAAAGACAGTAAAGTTTCGAGGCAGGCTATGCAGGATGAATATGATGCCTTAATAAAGAATGGCACATGGGAGTTGATTGATCCACCACTTGGTTGTAAACCTATTGGTTGCAAGTGGATTTTTAGAAATAAATATAAAGCAGATGGCACCCTTGAAAAACATAAAGCTCGACTTGTTGTGAAAGGATATTCTCAAAAAGAGGGAATAGATTTTGTTGAAACATTTGCACCTACGGCAAAATGGACCACCATCTGTGCTTTGTTAAGTCTTGCAACTCAAAATGGGTGGAAAATTCACCAAATGGATGTCAAAACTGCATTCTTAAATGGTGATCTCAAAGAAACCGTCTATATGACTCAACTTGAAGGGTATGTCAGCAATGCGAAAGAACATCAGGTATGCAAGCTCAACAAATCTTTATATGGTTTGAAACAAGCTCCTCGGGCTTGGTATGAAAAACTTACTGAGCATCTGTTGAAGTTGGATTTCTAGCATTTTGAGTTTGATGATGCAACACTTTTTGTTAAAAAGGCTGATAACATTGTTATCTATCTTGTTGTTTATGTGGATGACTTATTTATCACCGATAGTGATGAAAATACTATTCAAGATGTGAAACAACAATTGAAGCAGGGTTTTGATATGACTGATTTAGGTCATCTTCATTACTATTTAGGTATTGAGATGATTCAAAAACCTTATTCTATTTTTATTACCTAGCAAAAATACATTAGTGATCTTTTGCAAAAGTTTGGCATGGCTGATTGCAAACCACTTAGTACTCCCATGGAGCAAAATATCAAACTCACATTAGATGATTCCTCAGCATTGGTTGATGCAACTTTGTATAGAAAACTTGTTGGTAGTTTGATCTATGCCACAACCACTCGTCCAGATATTGCTTTTGCTGGTGGAGTTCTTTCAAAGTTTATGTAACAACCCCGCCAAGCTCATTGGTTAGCTGCTAAAAGAATTCTTCGGTATTTGAAAGGCACACAACATTATGGGCTGAAATACTCTAGAACAAAAGAGTTTTCTTTATTGGATATTCAGATTCAGATTATGCAGGTGACTCAACAGATGGTAAATCTACTACAGATTTTTTAATGCACCTTGGATCTGGTGCAATTTCTTGGAAATCTAAAAAACAATCAGTCCCAACTGTCTCTTCTTCTGAAGCTGAATATATTGTAGCATCTGAAGCAACTTGGAAAATTTTATGGCTTAGAAGGATTCTTGAAGACTTGCAAACACCACAGATTTCCTCAACACCACTCCTCATTGACAATCAATCTGCTATCAAAATGGCTAAAAATCCAATCTTTCATGATCGCACCAAGCATATCAACACGAAGTATCATTTGATTCGGCATCATGTAAAAGATGGCAGTATACAGCTGAAATATTGTCCCACTGAAGATCAGCCAGCAGATATTTTTACTAAGGCATTGGGCAGAGAAAGGTTTGAAAAGTTTAAAGGAATGCTTGGTTTAATCTCTTAGATTAAGGGGGGGATGTTAATATTAATCTCCAGGTTTCTTAACTTTAAATATCAGATTAGGTTTTCTTTTGTTTGTTTTTAGCTCCGACAGTTTTGTATAACAGTTTGTAACTGTTATTGCCGTCTCTTTTATAAATTTGTTGTATTGTTCTGATTGAGGAGCAGATCAAATAATAAATAATTTCCACTTTCTACATATTTTCAGTCTGGGCCAACATGAATACTTATTCTGCATTTACAGAAATGTCAGTAACAGTACAGTACAGACTGAGATGTTGTATGCTCATCTTTATGTATTCATTGATGCAAATAAAATTGATACACTAGAATTCAGCAACATACAATACAAACTGCTATCGACTGTAGAAATCTGATGTGTACTACAGACCATGTTACAATTCAATCCCATACGTTATCCAAAGAAGGAAAAGTGGTCACAGGGATGTTCTCAAGCATAAAGTCCGCATCAGGTGACATCGATTCAGTGAACCATTCCGATAAATATAGCAATTCTTTACTGCTCAACTCAATTTCATATTGCAACTCCTCTTCTAAGTCATCTTGCTCGGTGCCTTGTTTCTCATTTTGATTTTCCCACACGCCCTTGTGCATATTCAGATTGGATAAACCAGTGGTACAGTGAATTACAGTGTCGCGCTGCTGAGATTGTGGAAGAGAATGTAATTGAGAATCAACAGAACATTCAAAACCAGGCAATTTGGTCCTCCTCCACTCCTTTTCAATGTCATGCTGCTTGCTGAATGGTTGCTCTTTTTGGTTTTCATACAAGCTCCGTTGTATATTCAGATTTGATAAACCATTGGTACTCTGAGTGCTTATGCTCCCTTGTTCAATATCTTCTTCATGTGGACTGCAAAAATTGTGGTGTGATGAAAACATTGGATTTGGCAGGGGTTGTATGGTGGAGATGGTACTGTGAGTGTAAATGCATTTCTGAGATTGGGGTATGTGATACAAATTAGACTCGGTGGGAAATCCACATAAATCTGCCAATTGGGTACAGCTCAACTTCTCAATTTCATATTTCTTGATGCATTGTTGCTCATGTTGATTCTCATACAAGCCCTTTGCCATATCCAGATTGGATAAACCAATGTTGTCATCAAAGGCAGCCCTGCATTCCTGAGATTGGATTATAGAACACAATTGAGAATCAGCGGACCATTCACATAAGCCTGGCAATTGGGTGTTGTTCAACTCCTTTTCAATACCATATTGCTGGTTGCATTGTTGTTCATTTTGATGGAATAAACCACTCGTACTGTGAAAGGAAGTGCAGGGAATGGTGGTGCATGGAGATTGCTGGGATTGGGGTGTAGAAAAAATCTCATCTACACATGGAAGAGACATATGAATCGATGGAAACACTGGATTTGGAAAGGATTGTGTGTTGGAGATGGCCTCTTGCAATGTACTGGTGTTTTTATTGATAGTAGAAGCATTGTAAACAGTATTGCTGCACTGCTGAGATTGGGGTAATGAAAACTCTAGAATTGGCAAGAATGGTGTGGAGGAGATGGTATGTGGTTCTGCTACATGTGGAAGAAACCTTTGCATTGGTGAAAACACTGGATTTGACAAGAATTGTGTGGTGGGGATGATCTGCGGGTCTTCTTCGCGGGGAAGAAAACTGTAATGTGATGGAAACCCTATATTTGATCAGGATGGGGGGTTGGAGATGGTGTTCAGTGTAGAAGCCATGGGCGGTGAAGGGACATGGAAGGCTTGGGTGTATGGAATTGAACACGGAAGGGTGAAATCATTAGAATGTCTGGACAAAAATGAGGAAGTGAAGGGTTTGGTGAAAACAGAACTAGAAAGATTTGAAGTGTTGGTCAATAGTGGGAGATTGAAATCATTAGTAGACACTGGATGCCCAGATGCAGATATGTTTTGTTTTTTGGCTAGAGCGCTGGAAACCATGGTTGAAGAACTTTCCAAATGAAAAACATGATTGTGCTGCTTCTGAGAGGATTGGTTGAAAAGAGAAGCAGAAAATGGACTAGTAGGGTTTGAAGGTTTTGATACAAAAGGGGGATCGAAGGGTTTGTTCAAAAGAGAGCTAGAAAGATCTGAAGGCTTGCATGAAAATGGAGGACTGAAAGCTGCACTTCTAATCAATGTTGGTGCGCCAGATCGGGTAAGCTTGAATGGATTGAAAGTGATGGAATTGGTTCTGGCTTTGGTTCCTCTCATCAATTTTGCAGCGAAATCAAAGGCAGCAGCAGCTTCTTCAGCAGTGTCATATGTACCCAGCCCACGTCTCTTTCTGGTCATTGGGTCAGTGATCGCTGCAGTAAAACGACCAGATTCACATTTCTTAACACCTATGTACTTTTTGGAGGACGACTTCAAATTTCCAGAACTTTGGCATATCAGGGACCTGTCCTGAACTCCATTAGAGTCAGCTTCCATGGTGACAAAATGGACCCTCCACAAACTCTCTGCTGCAGTTCTCAGTGCAGACGTAGATTAGACCCTCTATTGAAGTTTCTAGAAAAGAAGTTCTTCATGTATCTACAAATTAATTCAAATAAAAATGTGTATGTTATAGTACAAATAGATTCAAATAAAAACATACAAAATTGTTCAAACAAAAGGAGGGCATTTGAGAATGAATTTGAACATTCTAAATCCAAATCTAATACAAACTATTTGCAAATATGAAAATTTTATAAGAAAACAAGAAAATAACTATTTTAAATAAGAAACGGTAAAAATATTTCGACATACACTTTTCAGAAATCTAATGCAAACCAACTGCAAAGCTGAAAACATCAAAATAAATAAATAAATACTTCAACCTATACTTTCCTAAGTTCTTTAAAATATACTAATAAACTTCAAAGATCTAAGTTAAAAAATAAACTTTAAATATGTACATTTGTGAATTCTAACACCTAACTTACAATCTAATAATAATGTTTCATTCATAAGTTCATTGCTGTGAATAAGATGTAATGTCCAATTTGAAGAGAATATCTTACTATGAACAACAAAAATAATGTAAAAAGAGCTTATAGATTATGAACAACATATAATAATTATTCTTCTTTCTTTCTAATAGTGTAAATCTAAGTATAATAAGTAACTTTTCTCTTAACAAAGTTATAGTTTTGTTGATATCATACCTTTTTAAGTACCAGTGATTTACTACAGAGAGTTACACCAGCTCTTGACGAGAGAGTTACAATGGCTCTTGACTGTCCTTTCGGATGAATGCTTGCGAAAAATATCTCCGGCTTTATGCTCGTATGGATATCTTGATTGACCTTGTCGCTGTTGTGCCCATATATAGAGAGATTGATGAAGTGGTGGTTTGTTGCAGTCTCTGGGGTAATGAGATGGTTTTAATGTTATTAATTATGGTTTTTATTTATTTAATGGCCTGGGGTTGAAGATGGGCGTACCTTTTTATTCATACAAGAATATAAAGCAAGTCTTTAATACGTGGCTTATATAGATTGCAAGATAACAATTGACTATAAATAAAGTCAGCTAGAACATGGATAAAAAGAGCATTTTGAATTAAGCTTTATATTATTGGAACTAGTGTTTTTATTTGTTCAAACACAAGATACATATCATAAAATAACAATTTATCTCTATTATTATAGTATGCATAATGCTTGTTGTAAGATGACAACTGGTTGTAAATTGATTTTGTGAACACATTGCTTGTACTATATTCTTGAGATGTAGACTCTTATTTTATTGGTTACTTTCATTTACTTTATATTTTCCTATCTAAATAGATCTTAGGAACATTGAAAATACAACATCCACATTGAAAAAAGGGATCGGGCTAGGATTGTACCTCGAGCAAATTTGGGGACTCGATATGTCTCAAACCCTAGCTCTCTGACCAAAAAAGGTGCAATCTAAGGATGGTGATCTAGTATAGTTTGATAAAAATGATCCCATAGATATAAAACCTTTATTAAAATTAGATTAAAATAAATTAAATTAAATTTTAACATTCAATTAATATAATTAGTGAACACGAAGACTCCAATATTAATTTTTTAGTGGAAAACCTTGTCTTTATATTTATCTTCATAGCATTATAATAATGCTGTTTTTTGTAAGATAGACCATAGATTAACTTTAGTAGGATTTATTTGAAAACAAAATAGGAATAGTTTGATAACTTGTATGTATATCTATTTTATTGTTTTCTATGTGTAGAGCTCATGTAAACTATCCTTACAAAGGCGACAAGCCTCATATAATTATTTTTCTACCTTCCATTTGATAGATAATCTTAATAACTACAACATAAATTCATATCTAAATAACTAGTGTTCTAATAAGGTAATGATTTTGTTGATATCATATTTTTCTAGGTAGTACTGGTTTACCAAATAGAAGTTTAAAGATATTAATAGTACTGGTTTACCAAATAGAAGTTTAAAGATATTAATAAAGTGGCAGTTTGCTTGATAAATAAATAAAATATAGTAATGAGATGATTTTAATGTTATTGATTATTATTGTTATTGATATAAGTGTCCATGGTTGAGGATGCACCTAAAAAAAGAGTATTGATATTTTAATTTTATATTATTAAATAATTTTTTACTTATATCACAATGTAAATTAGGTTTGCTAATATGTATCTTCTACAAATTATAAGGTATTGATGACCATGCTTGTTAAAAGTGTTAATGTTTAATCTTTTATGCGATTGGATACCATTTTAATTAATATGAAAATAAGGTATTTAGATTGAAAAAAAAAAAAAAAAAAACCATTATCGGTAGGTAGCTTGTAGGGAAAACATGAGATTCACACTACTATTTTTTTTCATCATGGTAATTGTACTTTTATTTTATTTTCTATGTCAATAAATCTCAAGAATATAAAAAATGTAAAGAAATAGATATATATTTAATCCTATAAATTTTTTTTGTAAAATTAAATTAAGGTAATGTAAATATGACAACAACAATAGGGTTAATAAGATTATAGTTTTTTTAATAAAAAATTCTAATATCAAAAAGTGCAACAAGTGTTACATAGTGGCTTACATAGGTGCTTGTATTTTTCATAAGTTTTAATGCTTTAATTAGATAGTACAAAAGATAAAAATTTAATAGGTTTTTTTTTTTTCATTTTATTGTTATTAGCGTTTTAAGTTTTTATTTTGTCAAATTGATTGATCTTTTTCATAGTTTTATATATAGGTTCATCCTACCTTAGAATAGTGTTTCGGGTGTTTCGGGTTTGTAAGACACAGATACATTAACCAATAAAGTTAACATAAATAATTTTATTGATTTAAGAAATTAAAAAACTCATATGTATAAAGTTTGAGATAAAAAAATTAAAATATCAATTTAAATTTCATTCTAATATTAAATAAATATTCATCTTAATCTCTCAATGTTGTGATGGGAATGCCAATAAATTTAGAATTAACTATTTATTAATTCAAGAAATAAATTTAAATTTGAATAATTTTTTCTTTCATTCAAGATTAAGCACCAACAAACTCATAGTAAAAATCAAGTTCATTTGTGATGTATACACTTCATACATAAGATAGACCTAATAATTGTTTAAACACTCAATCTGCTAAGGCTCTTGACTCAAGGAAATTATTTCTCTTCCCTTTTAGAACATGATTGGATATCTTTAAATATTATACTAACATTGATTAGAAAACACAAACTGTGGGATATTTCATTCACGAGGCCACAAACTAACCATATATGTGAACCCATCACTCAAACTTCTAAAGAGACTACATAAATTAATAAGCCATTTTTTTAAAATTAGTGACCTATGATGCATTGTTAACTCTTTCCAATATGGCTTCTTGTTGTGGTCTTGGTTATCATTTTCTTGCAAAATGAGGTTTTAATAGTAATAGACTTGGTAAATTTCAACGAGGGATTAAATTTCTATTGGAAAAGAATGAACATAATTATGAATTGGGATTCAATGCATATAAGAAATCAAAACAAGTCACTTTGACTAGAAATTGTATTTGCACTAGAATTTTAAAACTTTTAAATCCTAAACTCATTGATTTTGATAAAAAAAAACCTTTACTATTGACGATTCTTTAACTAATTTCTTGAGGGAGATATAATGACCATCCTTCATTTTACTATGATAAAATATATTGTAAGGTGGGGGCGAGGGGGGGAAGGGGGGTGAATCAATTATCCAAGGTCCAAATGTACAAATAAAAAATTTCATAGCTTAGTGAACCCATATCCATAAAACATATGCATCATGCATGCATCCATTAGATCATACAATCACTTAAACTTGTAGGTTATTATCAAATCAACTTTGCAAAAATGTGAGCATGAAACATAACAAATTCAATAACACATTCAACACAATGATTTTACATGCAAAGCCAATTTGGGAAAAAACCACTAGTAACATGCTACTCATTCTCACTCTTTTGAAGTTATGCCCAATGAAAGGCCAACCCTATTAAAGTTTACAATGCACATTGTTATATGTGACTTGGTTAGAGGATTTCAATCACCCTATTAAGAGTGAGCCTTGTTAAAGGACTTTAGATCACTCACTTGGAATGTCACCCAATTAAAAGATTTACAAATGACTGTTAAGTCAAACTTAATTGAAAGGACTTACCCTAGACTGGTACAATGGTTAGAAAGTAACAATAAGGCTTGATCTGATAACAACTTAAAACTCACTTTGCAGATTATAGATCTATGTTGTAGTCCTCCATTATGCTTGGCTTTTATACACTTTAGCTCTAATAGCTTGTTCACCCTTCAAGCATCCATACTCTTAAAAGCCTTCTTGCTTTGCTTGCCAATAGAAGTCTCTTCTCTTTGGTCACTAAATGAAGCAATACCTTAGACTCTTTTTCTTCCTTAGGTTCTCACACATGATAACCTTTGTTTCTAACTAGCCATCTCTATAAATAGAAAATTAAGATCTTTTACCATTCAACCTCTATCTTCCATTTTAGGGTTAGGTAGGATTAGGTAGGATTCAATGAATCTACACATTTTTTTATTTCATTCTCTTTTAGAAACTTCTCCTTCAATCCTCTTTGAATTTGCCTCAAAATATTTCATCTTGAATTCTATGCCACTAGCTCATCAAGCTTATCTTCCACATGATTTACACAAGCCAATAAATCAAACTTTTCAACTCAGATTCATTGAATTCACAATCTTTCTCATAATGTTGTCACTCACATTAACTTGCTTCTGATGCTCAACATAGTGTTGCTCAACATCCACTATCAAATCACTCGGCACAAACCAAAGTTTACTAGTGCTCGGTATCAACTAAACTTTACTCTTCTTACATTATATCACTCAACATATATTGCAATTTGACTTTTCTCAGCCCTCCAACTGATTTTATGCTTAGCTTACACTAACTTTGCTTGGCACCTACTATGTAGATTGTTAAGCTTGGAAGACTTAATTCTTTTTACTTATTCTTTTGAACTTAATCAGTGCATCCATCCTTTGCAACCTTAAGTAGATAATCAATGCACTATAACATCACGATCTTAATTGATCCTTGTACTCTTTTTCCCTATCATAACTCAAGCTTTCCTCTAGTTGAGCTATTGTTACCTCACTTGATCAAATCATCTTCATCAATGAAACAAATGATAGTACTCAAATCATTTAAGTAATTGTCTTACCAACAAGTAGTAGGTTTGACATCAATGACAAAATAATGATCGAAACACATTCTCATACTTGTATCAATCTATTTTTAACAATCTCCCTCTTTGGAATTGATGGAAAACTAGCTTAATCAATACAACCAACAATAATACCAAAAAGAAAATAATTCCTTGTATTGATATCTCTCCCTCTATCTGCAAATTTTATCTTCTAAATAGGTTATAAAATTCTATTCTGATCAATAGACAATCAACTCATCCTTATGACTCCCTCTTGACCACTTCTTATATCTCCCTTTGCACTATCTCCCTCTGAGTAGATATTCCATGGTTCTTCTATTTGTATCTTATATAATCTCTCAGCACTATCTCGCTCTTACTAGGTATATGTAATCATTTCTTACTTTGTAGTAATCAGCAAGTCACTATCTCCCTCTTTGACAAAAATGCCAAAGACTTGTCATCTTAATATGCAGATATGAACATTTCCAATTTCCTCCTTTGTCACCTAGCTTGTGATTGATTTGTAGCTCTAACTCTTTGATTACTTTAGGCAGCTCCTAAAGTAAGATCCACTACATCAATGTGTAACATATGTTGATCATCTCATTTGATGTAGGTAACTTCTCATGCTTCTTAAATAGCCTTGGATAGGGATATTACCCCTAGTTTACCTCTTAATACTTGAACTAATTCTCTCAAGTAATGATACTTGACTACAATGTGCTTAGTCTTTGTATGCATCACATGATTCTTTGATATATTTATAGCAATTGCGTTATCAAAATAAAGTATCATAGGTTCAGTGATTTCCTTCTTCATACCTTTGAGTAGTTGTTTCATCCATACAATGTTTGTACAATTTACTGCAGCAGCAACATATTCAGTTTCAACAATAGATTGAGATATGTAATTTTATTTCTTGCTAGTCCATGTAACCAACCTTTTTCTAAGAAAATGCTCTTCCACCAGTGCTTTTTCTATCATCAATATTTTGTTGTCCAATCAGCATCAGTGTAGGCTGATCTCAATTTAATTTCTTATTTTTCTTATAGTATAAACCATATTCTTTGGTTCCTTTCAGATATCTCATTATTCTCTCAACAACAATCAAATGATTTCAGTTAGGATTAGTAGAGAATCTTGCAACTATCCCAATACATAATGCAATATCAGGTCTGCTATGTACTACATATTGTAATTTTCCAATTATAGACATGTACAATGTTTTATTCACCTCAGCTAAATCATCATTCTTTGACAATTTATGTTCTATCAATGTAGGCTGATCTCAATTTAATTTTTCATTTTTCTTATAGTATAAACCATATTCTTTGGTTCCTTTTAGATATCTCATTATTCTCTCAACACCCATCAAATGATTCCAGCTAGGATTAGTAGAGAATCTTGCAACTATCCCAATACATAATGTAATATCAGGTCTGCTATGTACTACATATTGTAATTTTCCAATTATAGACATGTACAATATTTGATTCACCTCAGCTAAATCATCATTCTTTGACAATTTATGTTCTATCAGTGTAGGTTGATCTCAATTTAATTTCTCATTTTTCTTATAGTATAAACCATATTCTTTGATTCCTTTCAGATATCTCATTATTCTCTCAACAACCATCAATTGATTCCAGCTAGGATTAGTAGAGAATCTTGTAACTATCCCAATACATAATGCAATATCAGGTCTACTATGTACTACATATTGTAATTTTCCAATTATAGACATGTACAATGTTTGATTCACCTCAGCTAAATCATCACTCTTTGAAAATTTATGTTCTATCACCATAGGTGTGCTTACTGGCTTAAAATCTTCCAATCCAAAAAAATTCATTATCTCCTTTACATATTTTGACTGAGTGATGTATATACCATATTTCATCTAATGTACTTGCAAACCCACAAAAAACTTGATTTCTCCAAACATAGACATCTTAAATTATTTCTTCATTTCATTTGCAAAAGCTTTACATAAAGTATCTTGACCTCCAACTATAATATCATCAACAAAAAATTTAGATAGTAAAATACCTTTGCATTTCTCTATCTTTAAATACACATTCACAAGATAATTGTGAAGCCTTTCATACCATGCTCTTGCTGCTTGCTTCAAAACACATAAATCTTTGTGTAGTCTACATACCATGTTTTTGTTGTTAGCATCAAAATCCTTTTGGCTATTCTATTTAAACCTCTTCTTCCAATATGTCATTCAGAAATACAAATTTAATATCCATTTGTTAAACTTTGAGACCTTTGAATGAGGAGTAAGCAAGCAGAGTTCTTACTCCTTCCAATCTTGCAATAAGAGTGAATGTTTCTCAATAGTCTATCCCTTCTTCTTGTGCACATCCTTTACAAATTAATCTTGTCTTGTTCCTTGTGACTTCGCCATTTTTATCTAACTTGTTTCTATAGACCCAGTTGGTGCCAATCACATTTTTATCTTCTAGTCTAGGAACTAGAGTCTATATCTTATTTTTCTCAATCTATTCAATCTCTTATTTCATGACGTTACTCTAGTCCACATCTTTTAAGGCATCTTTCACTATTTTAGGTTCTTGCATGCTAAGAAAACATGTCTCATTTCTCAACTTGTTCCTTGGCATTGCTCTTGCATCTTTATCTCCAATGATTTTTGTTGCAGGGTGATGTCTCTTGACATACTTTAACAATCTTGGTTCTGCTTGATTTTTTTCATTTGGTCTCTCAACTTCTGAATCACTATGTACATCTCTATCAAGTAGCTCAACATCTCTTTCATGTACATGAATCCCAGAATCAAAATGTGCCTCAACTTTATTTTGTAACTCAACACCTGAATGTAGCTTGGTTCCAAAATTCAAGTCAACATTCATAGTATATGACTCGGCAATCACTAAAACTTGCTATTGATCTACAACTTTATTTACAACATCTTGATTAGCAAGCATACCTTCATTAAAATATTCAAATGATTTTTGTTCCTTCATAGGTTCAGGCTCATGTACTTCTGTATATTCATCAAATTTCACATTTGCACTTTCCATAACCTTGTTAGTGTTAGTATTTAAACACTTATAAGCTTTACTTCTTGTGAAATAGCCAAAGAATATACCTTATTCACTTTTTTAATCTAATTTACCATTCCTAAAATCCTTGAGAATATAATACTTGCTTCCAAATACCTTAAAATATTTTACATTAGATGAGTATCCATACCATAGTTTAAAAGGTGTTGAATGAGTACCTTTCTTTACTTGCACATGGTTCAAGTTATAGACAACTATACTTATAGATTTTCTCTAGTATTTCAAAGAAACATTCTTCTCCATCATGAGTGTCCTAGCACATTCCATTAAAGATCTGTACCTCCTTTCAACAATTCCATTTTGTGGAGGGGTGCTAGGGGAAGATTTTTGCCTTTTGATTCCTCTATTATTACAAAATATCTCAAACTCATTTGATGTAAATTCTCATCCTCTATCAAACCTCAAACATTTTATACTTTTGCTTGTTTCCTTCTCAACTCTTGCTAAGTACCACTTAAACATCTAGAAAGCATCAGATTTTTATTTTAGAAATATAACTATCATCATCCCAAAATAATTATCAACAAATAACATAATGTGCTTATCACCTTTTTAGCTTTTCATATCAATTGGTCCACACAAGTCAGTATGAACAATCTCCAATATTCCTTTAGAGGTATGAGTCTTACTCTTAAAACTAGACTTTGTCACTTTACCTAACTAACATTATTTGAAAATTATATTTTGAGGTTTCTTCAACTTAGGAAAACCTCTGACTCTTCTCATGTTATTGATACTAACCAAGTTATCAAAATTAATGTGACATAACCTCTTGTGCCATAGCCACACATCATCAAATTATACAAAGTTAGACAAGTAGCATCATCCATATCAAGGTAGAATAGATTACCTCTAGTTTGATCACCTTTTCCAAATTTTATTTTTCATCAATATCATATATCTTAGCAATCTTGTTCTCAAACTCAACCTTACAGCCTAAACTATTCAGTTTTGACACACTCAACAAATTGTAGTTAAGTCCTTCAACATAATAAGTATTTTCATGGGAAATCTTTTCTATGAGTTTGATAGAACTTTTTTTCTTTTTTTAGACAGGGTGCATCATTACCAAACCTTACACTAATTCCATCATAATAATTCAAGGTAATGAACTTACTTTTATCTTCAATCATGTGATGTGAACACCCACTATCAATGATCCATTTGTCATTCTTGTTGACACAAGACACTCTAGTGCAGTTGCCTCATCCTTGTCAGAATCATCCTTCATTGCAACATACACCACTTCATCATCATGATCATCAAATCCATCTTTAGTTTCAACTTCAGCAATGTAGCAAGACTTCTTGCCTAAGTTTTCTTTTCAATCTTTGTTGTCTTCATCTCTTCTACTTTTGAACTTGTCTCCACCTATGTTATTCTTCTTTTTTGGACATCTAGCAACAATATGACCAACCTCATTGCAATTAGAACACATAACAGTTAACTTACCTTTGAATTTTTATTTACCTCTATGAAATTTCCTCGCTAGTAGTGATTCAATTTGTTCTACATCCTCCTCATTTGTATCATTTTCACTGGAAACATTTTTTTCTTCTTCTCATTAGGTTCCTTCAATTACAACTTAGCTTTGAAAGAAGATTCAACATTGTTAGATTTGAAGTTATCAAAACTAGATAGCTCAAATGTAGTGAGCCTACCTACTAGACCTTCAAGAGTTAGATTAGAACCTGGTATACATTTTAGTTCTTGTATTGTAGAAACTCTAATAGCATAAATAGGCAACAATGTTCTCAAAACTTTGCTTAGTACAATCTCATCATCTATCTTACTAGTAGCTCCTCTTATTGCATTAACAACATCTTTTATCCTAGAGCAATATTGTGCAACATTCTCACCTTCTTGCATTCTCATATCATTGAACTTACCTCTAAGACTTTTAGATTTGGCTCTTAGAACATTTGTGTCTCCTTCATAAATGATATGAAGAGCATCCCACATTTTCTTTTCATTGTCACAACCCTTGATATCATCAAACTCAACATAACTTAGACTAGAGGAAATCTCCAACATTTTCTAGTTGTGTTCTTTCTTCTTTTTTAGATCTTTAGTAGTTAGGGCTCCAACAGAATTGACATGTCTATGATGACTGTAGATTGTGCATGATCTCCAAGACCTCCTAGGTGTAGCTTTATTAGATTTTTTCATGTAGGAAACTTATCTCTATTAATCTTGGGTACCTCTTTTTTTGACATCTTGATCTTTTGCTTCCAGTACCTTCAAACGAGTCCTCTTAAGCAGATGACTCTGATATCAATTGTTGGAATTCTTTAGAATAATTGAGGGAAGGTAGTGAATCAGTTATCCATGGTCTATATATATAAATAAAACTCTTCACAGCTTAGTGAACCACTATCCATAAATTCATCCATTAGATCATACAATCACTTAAACTTGTAGGTTACTACCAAATCAACTTTGCAAAAATGTAAGCATGAAACATAATAGATACAATAAAACATTTGACAAAATGATTTTACGTGGAAATCCAATTTGGGGAAAAAACACCAGTAACATGCCACTCATTCTCACTCTTCTAAAGTGATGCCCTGTGAAAGGCCAACCCTATTAAAAGTTACAATGCACACTGTTAAATGTGACCTGGTTAGAGGATTGTTTTTTAGTGTGGAGCCTGATCAGTCCCCAAGTGAGAGATTGTTAGATTGTGATGACTGATCAAGAAAGTATTGTACATACTTCATAAATTCTTTGGGGTTTAGGGCATCACCCCGAAAAGAAAAAAATTGGGCCCTGTTTTATCATAATTTTGGGCTGACATGTAATTATTGATTATAACCCTAAAGCAGTTAAAATACTTGTATAAAAGGGCTTAGGGTTAGGGACTTTTTCATAAGGTGTGATGCAAAATTGGTTCTTGTGGCAGTATTGAGCTGCAAGGGATTACAGGTTGTAATCAAGTTGTAATCATTGGATCATTAAAATATTGGACTTGTTGTTTGGTAGATGTAGCCCAGGGATTGGGTGAACCACGTTAAATCTTGGTGCCTTGTGTTCTTGTCTATGTGATATATTATTTTTTGTTATTGGTTATATTTGCATGTAATTTTTATTTCTATCCATGGTCTAATCCCTACAAGTGGTATTAGAGCCTAGTTTTTTTTTTAGTTATCCTCTGTAGGAAAGTTTCACAGTTGAGTGGGAGCAATGGCAGATGAGGGTAAGTTGAGGGTTAATAGGTTTAATGGGAAAAACTTCCAGTTATGGAAGATGCAAATGGAAGACTATCTGTATCAGAAGAATTTATGGAAGTTGTTGGAAGGCAAAGCCAAGAATCAGGGATCTATGTCAAATGATGAATGGGATCTTTTGGATAGAAAGGCACTTAGAAGCATTCGATTATGCCTACCACCATTAGTGGCATTTAATGTTACAAAAGAAAAGATGATAGAAGAATTGATGAAAACCCTAGCAACATTGTATGAAAAGCCCTTCGCTTCAAATAAGGTATTTCTCATGAAGTGTTTATTTAATATGAAAATGGCAGAAGGTTGATCTGTTAGAGATCATTTAAATGAGTTTAATACTATTACTAGTCAATTATCTTCTATGGATATTAATTCTGAAGAAGAAATTAGGGCTCTCTTGATTTTGTGTTCTTTGCCTAAAAGCTAGAATTGCTTGGTAATGGTTGTGAGTAATTCTATTCCTAGATCTAGTACCCTAAAATATGTTGATGTGATCAATGTTATCTGGAGTGAGGAAACTCATAGGAAAATCTCAGGTGGATCTACATTAGGAAGTGCTTTAAATGCACAAAGTAGGGGCAGAATGATTGAGAGAGGAAGTAATTCTAGAAATTGTGAGAAATCAAGAGGAAAGTCAAAGGGAAGGGGGTCTCAATTGTGAGGACCGAATGACTGCTAGTACTGTGGGAAACCAAGGCACAAAAAGAAAGATTTCTGAAATCGAAAGAAAAGTGAAGGAGATAAATCAGATGGAGACAAGGAGGCAAATCTGGCAAGTAACAAATCTAAAGAGGATGCTTTGCTTCTATCTTTAGAAAGTGTTGATGATTCATGGGTTTTAGATTCTAGTTCTTCATATCATGCTACACCTCATAGAGGTTATTTCAGTGATTATGTCCAAGGGGATTTTGGGCTTATTTATTTGGGGGATAATGAACCCTTTCAGATTGTTGGAAAGGGAAAAATTAAGATTAAGTTGCAGAATGGGAATCATTGGCTACTACATGAGGTAAGACATGTTCCAAGGCTGAGTAGGAATTTAATTTTAGCAGCGCAACTCAATGATGAGGACTATGTAGTTACTTTTAATGATAAAAATTGGAAGGTTCCCAAAGGTTCCCTTGTAGTAGCAAAAGGTGTGAAAGTAGTCACCTTATATCTTTGTATAGGTCATATTGTTCCTTCTACTTTGATTGTTTCAAAGAAAAATGAATGTTCAGGAACAATTGCTATAGTTGAGCAGGGAGAACAAATAGCTGTTGTAGATTCTGATACAACATTGTGGCACAATAGACTTGGGCATATGAGTGAGAAAGGTATGAAAGTAATTCATTCAAAGAAAGTTTTACCAGGTATGAAATGTGTTAATATGGATTTTTGTGAAATTTGTGTATATGAAAAACAAAAGATAGTGAGTTTTACAAAGACTGGGGAGGAAAATAAAAGGGAGAAATTAGAGCTTGTGCATACCGATGTATGGGGACTAGCTTAGGTATCTTCCCTTGGTGGCTCTCATTACTATGTTATATTTATTGATGACACAACTAGAAAAGTATGAGTTTATTTCCTTAGAGAAAAAATTGATGTATTTCAAAATTTTAAGAAATGGAAATGCTTGGTTGAAAATGAGATTGGTAAAAAATTAAAGTGTCTCAGATCTGATAATGGTGGTGAGTATTGCAATCATGAATTTGAAGATGATTTCTCCACTAATGGTATTCGTAGATAGAAAACTGTTCCAAGGACTCCACAAGAAAATGGAGTGGCTAAATGCATGAACATTACTATAATGGAATGTGCAAGGAGCATTAGGTTGCATGATGGGTTTTCCTTACACATGTGGGCAAAGGCTATCAATAATACTATATATTTGATTAATAGAGGTCCCTCTACTCTTTTGGGCTATGGTATTCTAGAGGAGGCATGGACTGGTAAGAAGGTGAGTCATTCTTTTGTCAAAACCTCTCATTGTGAAGCATTTGCTCACATAAATTTTAAAAATAGAACCAAGCTAGAAGCTAAGTCAAAAAACTATGTATTTATTGGATATGGCATTAATGAGTTTGGTTATAGGCTTTGGGATTTTGAAAATCATAAAATTATAAAAAGAAGGGATGTCATATTCAATGGGAAAGTGTTGTACAAAGATCTGTTGCAGAAACATGAGAAGAAAGAAGATGATTATGTAGTGTTGGATGATACTCCAAAAGTTGATGTTCCAGCCATTCCTCATGATGTGAAACAACCACAAAAACAAATACCACACACAAAAGTGAATGTTAGATGGTCAATAAGGAAAATAAGATCTCCACAAATATTTTCTCCTTCTTTGTATTCTATTTTACTTACTGATGCTAGTGAACCTGAAAATTATGATGAAGCCATGTAGATGGATACTGAGATTTAGTGGGAGTCTGCAATGAAAGACAAAATGGACTTTTTGTTGAAGAATAAGACATGGGATTTGTGCAAGTTGCCTCCAGGAAAAAAGGCTTTACAAAATAAGTGGGTTTACAAGTTAAAAGAAGAGGATGGAGGTAAGAAAAGATTTAAAGCCAGGTTAGTTGTAAAAGGATTTGCACAGAAAAAGGGAATTGATTTTGATGAGATATTTTCTCCTATTGTTAAAATGACTTCTATTCATACTATTTTAAGTCTAGTGGCTACTAAAGATTTACATTTAGAGTAGCTGGATGTTAAAACAACCTTCCTTCATGGTGATTTGGATGAAGAGATATATATGGCTCAACCACAGGGATTTGTGGTCAAAGGTAAGGAGAACTTAGTGTGCAAATTAAAGAAAAGTTTATATGGCTTAAAGCAAGCACCTTGACAATGGTATCTAAAATTTGACAATTTTATGCATGAGCATGGTTATAGTAGGTGCCATTTAGATCATTGTGTCTACTTTAAGAGGTTGGATGATGATAGCTACATTATTTTATGTTTATATGTTGATGATATGCTTGTAGCTAGGTCTAATATGGATCACATTAAGGGGCTGAAAAGCCAATTAGCACATGCATTTTCTATGAAGGATTTGGGGGAAACAAAACAAACGCTTGGTATGAAGATTTGTAGAGATAGGAAAAATAGAACATTGACGCTATCTCAGGCTGATTATGTTGAGAAGGTGTTGCAATGTTTCTCTATGGAGAATGCTAAAGCTATCAGCACACCTTTACCTGGTCATTTGAAATTGATTAAGGAGATGTGTCCCAAGACAAAAGAAGAGGAGGAGGAGATGTCCAAGGTACCCTATGCTTCAACTGTAGGAAGCTTGATGTATGATATGGTATGTACTAGGCCAAATATTGCACATGCAGTGGGAGTTGTTAGCAGGTATATGAGTCATCCAAGAATTGAGCATTGGAATGCAGTCAAATGGATTCTCAAATATTTGAGAGGAACATCCAATAAGTGCCTACACTTTGGGGGCTCTACTACTGATTTACAGGGCTATGTTGACTCAGATTTGGCAAGGGATATTGATACCAGGTGGAGTACTACAGGTTATGTCTTTATTGTTAGTGGGGTAGCCATGAGCTAGGTTTCTAGGTTACAAAAGGTTAATACTTTATCCACTACAGAGGCAGAGTATGTAGCTACTACAGAGGTAGCCAAGGAGATGATATGGCTTTAGTTCTTCTTGCAAGAATTGGGACATCCTCGGAAGGATAATTATTTGCTCACAGATAGTTAGAGTGCCATTCATCTTGCAAAGAATTCAGCTCTACATTCAAAGACCAAACACATACAGTTATAGTACCATTTCATTCGGTCAATTTTGGAGGATGCACAATTAAAGCTAGAAAAGATACATACCAATGACAATCCAACAAATATGTTGACAAAGGTAATAACAAGGGAGAAGCTAAACTCCTCTTCAACTTCGGTTGGTCTTCTAGACTAAATTTGAATAAAAGAACAGTAGATTCTAGGATGGTTTGATCTAGTGGGAGCCCCATGTGGTAGTGGTATTACTACAAGATTAGTCTCCAAGTGGGAGATTGTTGTTTAGTGTGGAGCCTGATCAATCCCGAAGTGGGAGATTGTTAGATTGTGGTGACTGGTCAAGAAAGTACTGTACATACTTCATAAATACTTATCGAGATTTTGGGCTGACATCTAATTATTAATTATAACCCTAAAGCCATTTAAATACTTGTATAAAAGGGCTTACAGTTAGGGATTTTTTCATAAGGTGTGATGCAAATTTGGTTCTTGTAGTGGTATTTGGCTATAAGGGATCACGGATTGTAATCAGGTTGTAATCACTAGATCATAAAAATATTGGACTTGCTATTTGGTAGACATAGCCTAGGGATTGGGTGAACCACATTAAATCTTGGTGCCTTGTGTTCTTTTCTATGTGATCTATTATTTTTTGTTATTGGTTATATTTACATGTAATTGTTATCTCTATCTGTGGTCTAATCCTAACAAGGATTTCAATCACCCTATTAGGAGTAAGCCTTATTAGAGGACTTTAGATCATTCACTTGGAATGTCACCCAGTTAAAGGATTTACAAATGACTGTTAGGTCAACCTTAATCCAAAGGATTTACCCTAAACTAGTACAATGATTAGAAAGTAACAATAAGGCTTGATTTGATAAAAACTTACAACTTACTTTGTAGATTACAAATCTTTGTTTCAATCCTCCATTCTGCTTGGCTTTCACACACTTCAGCTCTAATAGCTTGTCCATCCTTCAAGCATCCATACCCTTAAGCCTTCTTTCTTTTCTTTCCAATAGCAGTCTCTTCTCTTTGCTCATTGAATGAAATAATACCTTAGACTCCTTGTCTTCCATAGGTTCTCGCACATGACAACCTTTTCTTCTAACTAGCCATCTCTATAAATAGAAAATTAAGATCTTTTGTCATTCAACCTCTATCATCTATTTTATGGATAGCTAGGCTTAGGTAGGATTCAATAAATCTACACATATTTTTATTTTATTCCCTTTTAGAAACTTCTCCTTCAATCCTCTTTGAATTTTGTGCCACCAACTCATCAAGCTTATCTTCCACATGGTTCACACAATCCAAGAAATCAAATTTGTCAGCTTATATTCATCGAATTTCTAATCTTTTTTCATAATTTTGTCACTTGGCATTAACTTTCTTTTGATCCTCAACACATACTACATTGCTCAGAATCCACTATCAAATCACTCGGTATCAACTAAAGTTTACTTGGCTTACACTGTATCATTCGACATACACTAAAATTTGACTTTGTTCAGCTCCAACTAATTTTCTAGTCGACTTACACTAACTTTTCTCTTCACCTACTATGCAGATTGTTAAGCTTAGTAGACTTAATTCCTTTTACTTGTTCTTCTAAACTTAATTAGTGTATCTATCCTTTGCAACCTTAAGTAGATAATCAATGCACGATAACACCACTTTCTTAACTAATACTCCTTTTGCATATCATAACTCAACCTTTCCTCTAGGTGCTATTGTTACTTAATTTGATTAAATCCTCTTCATCAATCAAATAAATGATAGTACTCAAATCATTCAAGAAATTGTCTTACCAACAAGTAGCAAGTTGGACATTAGTGACAAAACAATGATTAAAACACATTCTCATACTTGTATCAATCTATTTTCAATAGTAAACATCATTCTAATCCCCATTTTTGTCTGAATGTCTTCCCAAAAACCAATCTCTTGATTACAAACACCATTGGAAAATGAATCCTAATGAATCTACAAAAATCATGTTTATTTTTCATCTATCACTTTTTGGAATGGTCTTTTATGTATCATTTTGATAGCCTTTTGATCATATGTCTTCTTCATCTCACCATCTCCCAATTTCATTTGAACCATCTTTTGGAGCTTTTTTGTGTCCTTTCAACCTATCCACAGGGACTAGGTCAACCAATACTAAGTTGACTTGGACTAGGTTAACCCAAGTCACCCCAGTCCCCAGTGATTTTAGAGTTCTTGGCATGAAAGTTCTTGAGTTTGTCATTTAATTTAATTAACTCTCCAATTGGTCTGAGTTGTTTTCATGACCAAAAGCTAGTATAAAAGGAGGCTTGGGGGCTTCATTTTCATATCAAATCTTCACAAGATAAGATATCTACAAGAAATTATTCAAGGTATTCTTCTTCAAGAATATTCAAGCATCTTTGTCTTGCATCAAGCTTCAATGGAATTTGGATCTAAGAAGAAGATTCATAATTCCAAATCATTCAAACTCTTCTATTATTAATCCATGACATGTCACATACATTTTCATACATGAGTTTTTGGCTTCTCTGATTTTCTTATGGCTTCTTTGAGTCAAGGAAGGAAGGCTAAAATATTAGCCTTCCTGAAATTCAATTCATTACTCACTCACCCAAGGGAACATTTTTCTATTCTATTTGATCTGGCTAAAACAGGAGTTCTCATTATATTCTAATTCATCTCGTTATATTCTAATTCAACTCATCACAACCTGAAATTCAATTCATTACTCATTTAAGGGAAAAATTTTCTGACGACAAGATAAACTATTATAAAAACCATGAATCTACCCATTTTTCATTACCTCCTTCTGCCTAATTATTAATAAATAGATTATTAGAAAATGGAATAGAATAAGCAATTGTTTTATATTTACTTTTTTCAAGTCAATTAAAAAAAGAAAAGAAAAAAATACAAAAAGAAATAAAAAGAAGCAGGCTCTGGTCATCTTATCTTATACGTAAGATATATAAAAAAGCAATCTGCCGATAGAGCGCTCATAACCTTCTTTTTTTTTTCGATCCTTATAGCTCCCTTCTTCGTGGACAAAGTCGATTTACGAATTATCTATCATCTGTATGATAGATGTATAATCATTAAGAAATTCTGTATCATTAAAATATTATTCTAATTAGAATTCTATTTTATGTCAACATAATTATGCTCATATAGAATTTTACAATATTATTCTAATTTAGAATTCTATTCTATGTCAATAGAATATGGCAATATGTCAATAGAATATGACAAATTCATAACTAGACCATTTATTAATTTAATTCCTATTTAAGTTTCAAATTCAAAAAGTATTCTGACCTTTCAATCACTCAACATGTATAATTCAATTATTTCGCTCAGAACATTTTTTAAAAGAGCTCGTGGAACCATGCTATCAAACATTCCAAAATCAAATAAAGAATCAGATATTTGATCTTCATCATCTACTATCTGGTTTAATGTCTGTTCAATAACTCTTTTACCCGCAAATGCAATGTATGCATTTGGTTCGACAATCGTGACATTAACTAACATACCAAAGCTAGCAGTGACCCCACCAGTTGTCGGAGATGTAAGAACTGAAATATATGGTAATTTTTTTTCCTTTTGATTTGTATGCAACACAACAACTATCTTATTCATTTGCATTAAGCTAAAACTTCCTTCTTGCATACGAGCCCCGCCAGAAGCACATACGAGAATTAATGGAAGAAGATGCTTAGTAGCATACTGTATTAAACGGGTTATTTTCTCACCCACTACGGATCCCATACTGCCTCCCATGAACTGAAAATCCATAACTCCGAGTGCGACAGGAAGACCATTTATTTGACCTATGCCTATTTGAATAGCGTCGGGTAAACCTGTTTCTTTTTGATAGGAAGTGTTATAATCGTCATAACATTGTTCTTCTGTTTCTATAAATTCGTCCTTTCCTAGATTAAGTGTACTCTTGATTAGTTTTACACCAGCGTCGACATACTCTTTTTCTTCTTTAGTTAAAGAAGCATAAGTTAAAGGATATTCTTCTTCAATATCCTCAGTATCTTCAATATCTTCTATATAAGTTTCTTCATTTTTCTTACAAAATTTTTCTTTGCTATCTAGTGCTAATGTAGAAAAAAATTTCATTATCTCTAGTAAATATAGAAATAATATATCAATCTCAGCATCTTCAGTACACAACAATAAATTATGGTCACAATCTTTTTCGTTTTTCTTGTAATGGAGGTATAGATTTTCTATTTGTCGATATAGTGGATCATTATGTATGATATGATCAATGCTATTATCACACTCATAGCGATCTTGTTTTTTAACGTATTCTACTAGAATATCGGAACCGAACCGATAGAATTCTTCTCCTTTAAGTAAACCACAACAACGAAATTTAAACCAATATTTAAATTTTGTCAAAACCAGATATCTTTCCATCAAACATATCGCCGTATGTTTTCATAGCCATAAAAAGTAATTTGTCTCTGGATTATTTCCTGGATAAAAAGGAAATAGTTTTTTTATTTTCCTTGCTTTTCTTTTTTCTTCCGGAAAATCAAGTTCTATTTTCACTAAGTTTACCGCCGCTACTTTCAAGAACTTATCTTGTGATTGTAATTGTTCTTTTAAATTGGCTAATTGTTTAATTAATTTAATTAGGAAGGTCAAATTTATGAAAATTTTCAATTCAAGCAAATCCATTAAATATTGTATAGGTTGAATAGAATTTTTTAGTATAGCAAAAAAAGGATTTATATTTTGATCAGTTTGATCGAATGCTGCATCTATAAAATCGTGCACAACATCTATTGACAATAGAAATATAAGTTCATCATTTTCAAATGATGTATCTATATTTAAAATACGCATGAACCATATAAGTTGTTCATCATCTTTCAAATCTTTATCATCTAAAATAGATGAAAAAATAGATAAAAGCGCAAATCGCTGTAATTCATCTTTTATTTTTTTATGTATTTCAAAAAGAACAAATTGAACTATTTTCAAACCTGTATCAATAATATTTTGTATTATCTTAATAGTTTCCTTTTTTTCTAAACTCAAATATTTTATGAATTTCTTTTCTAATACAACCTTAACGATATTAACAAGAGTAATATTGTATCCTACTAATGTTTTCAACTCATTTTTTTCTTCGTGAAAAAATTCAAAGTCAAAATATTTGTCATAAATTATTTTGTACAATAAAGTTGAGACCCTTTGAACCATTTTGATGTCAAACGTCGTATGCTGTTTTTCTAATACATTTGTACTAGAAAAATTAATGTCCATAGGACACCAAGTGCCATTATCAATTAATAATTCAATTCGCTCTGAACTAGTCATCTGTAGCGTTGCCCTGCATTCCTCACAAACACCTTTTTGTTCTAAATTTTTTTTTTTATATATAACGTTCTCACAATTCTCGCACAAAAACCACAAATGTTTAAAATGTTCCGAATTCAATCTATTTTCTACAGGTTTTGTTTCGCCGATATGTTCAGAATCTTTGTCTTCTTCACACATTTTTTCAGAATCTTTGTCTTCTTCACACATTTTTTCAGAATCTTTGTCTTCTTCACACATTTTTTCAGAATCTTTGTCTTCTTCACACATTTTTTCAGAATCTTTGTTTTCTTCACACATTTTCTCATATTTTTTCTATATATATTTTTACATGTACAACTTAACTTTTAATAGACACAAATACAAACCATCATACTTCAGCTCAGTTTGGGTGCGAGCTAGAATAGATTGCAGATCCTTGCCCCCCCCGGGCCTGGATCTACTGATCCACCGACCCCATCGAGTAATCTAGAATATTAGATATTAGAAAAATACCTTTCCTCTAGCCGAATTATTCTATTCCCATCCATTCAGTATTCGGCTCAATCTTAAAATAAAAGATTGGGGCGAGTTCGCTTCGATTAAGGGACCAAACAGATGAAAGTCACTCGATTACAAGTGATCAATCGTATCAAATTCAAATTTGATTTCCTTCCATACTTCACAAGCGGCAGCTAGTTCAGGACTCCATTTAGTAGCTTCGCGGATCACTTCATTACCTTCACGCGCAAGATCACGTCCTTCATTACGAGCTTGTACACAAGCTTCTAAAGCGACCCGATTAGCCACTGCACCAGGTGCATTTCCCCAAGGGTGCCCCAAAGTCCCTCCACCAAATTGTAATACGGAATCATCTCCAAAGATCTCGGTCAGAGCAGGCATATGCCAAACGTGAATACCTCCTGAAGCTACAGGCATAACACCCGGCATAGAGACCCAATCTTGAGTGAAATAAATACCACGACTTCGGTCTTTTTCAATAAAATCATCACGCAATAGATCAACAAAACCCAAAGTGACTTCTCATTCTCCTTCAAGTTTACCTACTACAGTACCAGCATGAATATGATCTCCACCAGACATACGTAGTGCTTTAGCCAGTACACGGAAGTGCATACCATGATTTCTTTGTCTGTCAATAACTGCGTGCATTGCGCGGTGAATGTGAAGAAGTAGGCCGTTATCTCGGCAATAATGAGCCAACGAAGTATTTTCCATAAAACCTCCAGTCAGATAGTCATGCATGACTATAGGAACTCCCAATTCTCTAGCGAATACTACTCTTTTCATCATTTCTTCACATGTACCTGCAGTCGCATTCAGGTAATGTCCCTTAATCTCACCCGTCTCAGCCTGAGCTTTATAAATTGCTTCTGCACAAAAGCAGAAACGATCTCTCCAGTGCATAAATGGCTGGGAATTCACGTTTTCATCATCCTTGGTAAAATCAAGTCCACCACGGAGACATTCATAAACCACTCTACCATAATTCTTGGCAGATAGACCCAATTTTGGTTTGATAGTACATCCCAATAAAGGACGACCATATTTGTTTAATTTATCTCTTTCTACTTGAATACCATGTGGTGGGCCTTGAAAAGTTTTTGAATAAGCAGGAGGAATTCGTAAATCTTCCAAACGTAGAGCCCGTAAAGCTTTGAATCCAGATACATTACCTACAATAGAAGTAAACAGGTTAGTCACAGAGCCTTCTTCAAAAAGGTCTAAAGGGTAAGCTACATAGGCAATAAATTCAGTTTCTTCTCCAGGAACGGGTTCAATATCATAGCATCGCCCCTTGTAGCGATCAAGACTGGTAAGACCATCGGTCCAAACAGTGGTCCACGTACCAGTGGAAGATTCGGCAGCTACCGCTGCTCCCGCTTCTTCGGGGGGCACTCCAGGTTGAGGAGTGACTCGGAATGCTGCCAAGATATCAGTATCTTTGGTCTGATATTTTGGAGTATAATAAGTTAATCTGTAATCTTTAACACCCGCTTTGAATCCGACACTTGCTTTAGTCTCTGTTTTTGGTGACATAAATAAGTCCCTCCCTATGATTTATTGGTTAATAGCTCTTACAAGAACAAGGTCTACTCGACCTGGGTGTCGAACGTAAAGAATCCCTTTTGTATTGTATTACAAAAATTTTTTGTGCAAAATACTCATTTTGTAGCCTCTATTGTCAAAAAGGTTTTTTTTTCTTTCATTCAAGTTATATTGTATCATGTTTTGTATGTATGATGCAACCCAATTTCTTAGTTTGACCTGAGGACCTTTCGGCAATTCCAATTTATTCTATTATTAATTTCTATTATTAATAGTGAAATGTGATAGTGAAATGTGATAGATTTCTTCACTTTAGGCGAAGAATAAAATAAAAAAATTGCAATAGCAGACGGCATGGGCATAGGTGGAAATGTGCCTAGTTATTGGCTAAGACAGTTAAAGACTTCCTT
The DNA here is from genome assembly GCA_028749045.1 of Cupressus sempervirens. Taxonomy (NCBI): domain Eukaryota; kingdom Viridiplantae; phylum Streptophyta; class Pinopsida; order Cupressales; family Cupressaceae; genus Cupressus; species Cupressus sempervirens. The sequence goes on from CM053783.1 coordinate 893,892,206, forward strand.
AGGATTGGAATCTATTTACTTACAATTTCATAGATTAATTATTTATCTTAATAAAATTGCATCAGCAGCCTCTAGTCGTGTTCTAGCTCTTTTGAGAGCCACATCAGCCTCGATTGCTTGTCTCTTGCCTTCAGCTCGCGCACGATCAGCTTTCGCTAGTCTAAAACTTTCCTGAGCCTCTTGAAGATCTATATCAATACCTCTTTCTGCATTATTTACCAATAATGTGATTTCATCATTGTCTATTTTGGCAAAACCACCCATCAAAGCCATAGTGGACCACTGGGCATTGAGTCGTATTTTCATGACTCCTATATCCAAAGCTGTTACAATTGCAATATGATTGGGTAATACACCCATTTGACCACTATTGGTAGTAATTATTATTTCTTGAACTTCTGAATCCCAAACAACTCGATTGGGAGTGAGTACACGAAGATTTAGGTTCATTTTTTTTTTTTTCTTTAAATTTCTTTTAAGTTCATAGCCTTTGCGGTAGCTTCATCAATGTTACCTACCAAATAAAAAGACTGTTCGGGTAGACCATCTAATTCTCCAGAAAGGATCATTTGAAAACCTCTAATCGTCTCTATTAGACTCACATATTTACTGGGGGAACCGGAAAATACCTCTGCTACAAAAAAGGGTTGTGACAAAAACCGTTCAATTTTTCTTGCTCTTGCCACGATTAAACGATCGTCTTCTGATAATTCGTCTAATCCAAGAATAGCTATAATATCTTGAAGTTCCTTATAACGTTGCAAAGTTTGTTTAACTCCTTGCGCAGTTTCATAATGTTCTTTTCCTACGATCGAAGGTTGGAGCATAGTTGATGTGGAATCTAGCGGATCTACCGCTGGGTAGATGCCCTTGGCAGCTAATCCTCTCGATAGTACAGTAGTAGCATCTAAATGTGCAAATGTTGTAGCAGGAGCGAGATCAGTCAAGTCATCTGCAGGTACATAAACTGCTTGAATGGAGGTTATAGATCCTTCTTTCGTAGAAGTTATTCTCTCTTGTAAAGAACCCATTTCCATGCTAAGAGTTGGCTGATAACCCACTGCGGAAAGCATTCTGCCTAATAATGTGGATACCTCTGATCCTGCTTGGACAAAACGGAAGATATTGTCAATAAATAGAAGTACATCTTGTTTATTGACATCTCAGAAATATTCAGCCATAGTTAAAGTAGTTAAACCTACTCTCATACGAGCTCCTGGTGGTTCACTCATCTGACCATAAACCAGAGCTACTTTGGACTCGGATATATTTTGTTCATTAATGACTCCCGATTCTTTCATCTCCTTGTAAAGATCATTTCCTTCACGGGTACGTTCTCCTACTCCACCAAACACAGAAACCCCTCCATGAGCCTTAGCAATATTGTTGATTAATTCCATAATCAAGACTGTTTTACCTACTCCAGCTCCCCCGAATAATCCAATTTTTCCCCCACGGCGATAAGGAGCTAAAAGATCCACCACTTTAATGCCTGTTTCAAAGATTGAAAATTTGGTATCCAACTGTGTAAAGGCAAGAGCAGATCTATGAATAGGAGATGTTGTGAGAGCATCTACAGGACCTAAGTTATCCACGGGTTCCCCAAGAACATTAAAAATTCTCCCAAGAGTAGTTTCACCAACTGGAACACTAAGTGGCCCTCCTGTATCAATTACTTTCATTTCTCTCATCAAACCGTCTATAGCACTCATAGCGACAGCTCTAACTTTATTATTTCCTAATAATTGTTGTACCTCACAAGTCACACTTATTGGTTGACCAGTTGTATCATTATCTTTAACTATCAAAGAATTGTAAATTCTAGGCATATTACCTGGAGGGAAAGATACATCTAGTACTGGGCCGATGATCTGAGCAATACGTCCTGCCTTCTTTTCGACAAGTGCGGAAACTCCAAAAATAAAAGGATTGGTTCTCATAAATAATAAATAGGATATTGATTCCAATTGTTAATTGTTAGCAAAAAAAAAACCTAAAAAAGCACAAATGCTCTATAATGAGTTGATCAGTCAATAATCATTTTGGAGTTCTAACTTCAATTTACTTAGTAATCTCTTTCTTTGTAAAGTTCAACTTTGATAATGATCTCAAAATGGATTCATTATCATTATTTAAAATGGAATGAATTTTTCTTTTTTATTAACGAATTTATTTTATTCAAATTCGAGTAAAACTTATTTGCTCTGATTTATTACTCAACTCAATCGGAGCAAATAAGTTTTACCTACTATTGGATTTGAACCAATGACTCTCGCCGTATGAAAATGATACTCTAACCACTGAGTTAAGTAGGTTCTTTATTGAGTCATACCTAAATTCTAGGCATAATTAGACATATAAACAATATGCCCTTAAGAATGATTAAATCAAATATCATCTTGACAGAAAGTGATCTATTTTATTAGTCTATTTTTAGGACTAAACTGTGAAGGGCTATAGCTCAGCTAGGTAGAGCACCTCGTTTACACGTGCACCAATGGTTTTCAGAAGAGTTTATTGATTCATTCAGTTCATAAAATAGATTTTAGTCTTACTCTATGAATTAGGAGAACAATAGCATGACAAAGATGAAGTTCGTTGTATGATTCGAACTATGGATCTAGTTGATATGGTCAATCTCGGGGGCATTCAATGTCAGACATAATGAGTATAATACGTACGAGGATCTCAAAAAACATTTCTTTTCGCTCTATGAACTTTGAGGTGTATGAAGTCTCATATTCTTATTTTGGGGTGAGAGAGACTCCATTTGGAGAATCTATGTCTAAGCATGACATTCTTTTTTCCCATTCCACATTGCTAAATGCAATAATCTTTTTTATCTGGTGGAGACGGGGCCTGTAGCTTAGAGGATTAGAGCACGTGGCTACGAACCACGGTGTCAGTGGTTCAAATCCCTCCTCGCCCAAAACAGTTCACTAACGAGTCTCTCTAGTAGTTCTAGAGACTAAAATAGTAAAATGACTACGGCTGCTCTCGAACTATTAAGAGAACTGCGAATACCAAGAGCTAAGTTTATAGTGAAGCTTTGATTTATTCAGATATTTAAGATCCCATTCTATAAGACAATTTTTTTTGTATGACCTTCTAGAACTCTTTCTCATCGGCACCAGGCTTGCACGGCGTATTGGTAAGAAAAGAACCAAGGGCTCTTACTCATTAAGACGATTGCTTATTCAAATTAGGGTTATTTACTCACAAATTGTAGTTTTAAGTGCTATCATACCTTCGTTATTCCTCAGTAGCTCAGTGGTAGAGCGGTCGGCTGTTAACCGATTGGTCGTAGGTTCAAATCCTATTTGAGGAGAGCTCTTTTTTTTCTTTTTTTTTTTCTTCAAGCACTTGGTTCCATAATTATAAGTAAGGTCCACCATAAAAAGAGTTCAAAATTTGCCCAATTTAGCTGAATTGGAGTAAACCTCTCTTCGCTCCGACACATTCTTTTTTTCAACTATTAATTAGAACTTCATTGATAATTTTAGCAATGTTACCAACATCTTTGTGTAGATTGGGAATAATCTAAAACCCAGGGTTAGCCCGCTCATTTATTTCAAATTATGAGCGAGCTATATTCATCAATTCGAGAGAATTGATTTCGATCAAGAGAAGGTCCTTGGCCTTTTCATCTTTATACCTTATGCAGACTGTATAACCTTTGAATCATGGGCTAGTTGATAGGATATGTGAAATCTTATTCGATCTGCTTGAGGATTTGAAATGAATTATCAGGAAGTGGTAAAGTATGAAAATGGACTTCATATTAGCGATCGTAGTCTTTCATTTTTAAGCAAGCATTCCAATCAATTATTTCATAATCTTTCATTTCGTTTTTATCTATCTCTATATTGTTCTATGTAAACGTAAACGAGTTGATGAAATAATTGAATTTTAACAATCTATAAAAAATATTATTTAGGGAACGATATTGAAATAGGATGATGTTATAAACATCAATGCTGATAAAGAGCACAACTTCAATATAACATTCTAGTTTTCTATTGTTAGAATTTTCATTATTTATATTATGAAAATATTATTTATATTATGAAAATAAATAAATATATTAATATACAAAATATAGAAAAGAATATATAGGAAGATATACATCCCCCCCCTAAGCATCTGATTTCCTCTCCTACAAAAAGGCCTAAAAAACCTATTCCATTTGGGAATCCATCAATTGCCCATTGATCAAATGAATTACTTGTTTCAGCTAATCCTCGTATACCTTTAATCAAGATTATGTCATAATATATGTCTATATAAGCTCGATAAAAAGACCAATTATAGATAATATTAATCGATTGGTCCATAATAATCTTCATATTAGGATTTGTTTTATGATATACATCCTTTGATAAGAAGTAAATAGGTATATAGAAAATAAAGGCAATCAATATACCGAAAAATGCTATACCAACTGAGGGGATTGCGTCTAGTAAAAATTCGGGCCAATTTTCTGGATGTTTCTTATCAAAAGGGGTCATCGATGAAGTAAACCATTCAGATAATATGTCATAACTCATTCCACTTCGAAAAAAAGGAACTCCTATCAATCCAATAAACAGAGTAAATATCCCCAATATAACTAAAGGAAATAGCATTGTCTTGCCCGATTCTTTGGGATATGCAAAAGATCCCTTATGGAAGAAGAAAGGATAAGTGATAACCAAACCTCTGTTCTTTTTGTACAATCCTTCCATCTCATTGGAAATTTTAAATGCTTCTTTGGAAAAGGAATTATTACTTCCTATAATTTGATTCGACATAGAATCCGCTCTCGTTCTATTTGATATCCCGAATTCCTCCTCTCCCCACATAGAAGTCGAATATAGTGCAATATGGTTGTTATATGGATTAACTAAATTTACGCGAAAGTCCCCTTCAAAAGTAAGTAAATACATACGAAACATGTAAAAGGCAGTTAATCCTGTTGTGAACCAAGTTATTCCCCCAAAAATGGGAGAATATAACTTACTATCACTAAGAATTTGGTCTTTAGACCAAAAACAAGCAAAAGGTGGAATAGCAGAAAGAGAAAGTGTTCCTAAAAGAAACATGATTCCCGTAATTGGCATATATTTCCTCAAACCACCCATAAGAGCCATATTCTGACTTTTACTGGGGCAATATCCAACAATGGGTTCCATGGAATGGATGATTGATCCGGATCCTAGGAACAATAATGCCTTGGAATAAGCATGTGTAATCAAATGGAACAGAGCGATTCGATAGGAATCTATCCCTAGAGCTAACATCATGTAGCCTAATTGAGACATAGTAGAATAAGCCAAGCCTCTTTTAAGATCTTTTCGAGCGAGAGCCATAGTAGCTCCCAATAGAGCTGTTATTCCACCTATCCAAGAGATAAGATACATTATTAAAGGTAGAGCTTTAAAAAGAGGAAACAATCGAGCTACAAGAAAAATTCCTGCTGCTACCATAGTAGCGGCATGTATAAGAGCTAAAATAGGAGTAGGCCCTTCCATAGCATCAGGTAACCATACATGAAGTGGAAATTGTGCAGATTTGGCTATTGGACCTAAAAATAAGAGAAAAGCACATGAAGTAACAAAAAATGAACCAACCCCATCAACGGCAGTCAACTCGTTTAATTTTTCAAACAAATATTGAAATTCAAAACTACCTGTTACCCAATAAAAACCTAGAATTCCTAGTAAGAGTCCAAAATCCCCTGCACGATTAGTTATAAATGCTTTTTGACAAGCATTAGCCGCGCTGGGTCGCATAAACCAGAAACCTATCAATAAATAGGAACACATTCCTATTAATTCCCAAAAAAAATATATTTGTAATAAATTAGGGCTAATAACTAACCCCAGCATAGAAGCATTGAAAAAATTAAGGTAAGCAAAAAACCTCACATATGTTTTATCGTGCGACATATAAGTATCGCTGTAGATCATAACCATGGTTCCAACTGTTGTAACTAAAACTAACATAATGGAAGTAAGTGGATCAATCAAATAGCCTAACTCTAATGAAAACTTATTATTAATAACCCAGGACCAGAAATACCGATAGATGGGACCACCGGTAATCTATTACAAGATCAAATTGAAAGAAAGAAACATAGCTACACTTAATAGAAAAATGCTAATAAGAGCCCATGTACGGCGAACACTCTTAGTTGCTCCTGGAAAAAAAAAGGATCCTAATCCGATTGGTACAGAAGATGAAAGTGGAAGGAAAGGCACGACCCGAGCATATTTGTATATAAATTCTATAGGAAGATTAAAAAATTATTCTCAATATTTTGATATTCCACATTCTTGGTTTCCAATCCACTAGACCCTGAAGAGAATAAAATAAAAACGATAGATCATGAATAAAGAAGAACGATAGAATATGGGATGTAATCCTATCGATTTAATATTTAATTTTTACTTTTTTTTTCTTTTTTTTGCAAAAGATTTGCATTGGTCAATACTGATACTAATCAAATATTTGTAAGATGAGCAAGAAGGAACTCTTTTTTAGTTTAGGTACTGAGCTATTAGTTATGTACACACACATTCTTATTTAGAATTCAATTTTTCATTGTAGATTAATAGAAGTATTAAGAATAGAATTGAATAGAAAATGAAACCAATTAGAATTATTAATATGAGAAATAATTGAATATCTTAAAATGATATAGTTTTCATTTACTCAAAATTTGATATATGTATGTAAGTGTATGTAAGAATTTATTAATTGTTATCAATTTGTATCGTGGATCTCTTGTTATTAGTAAATAGTATATAAATAAGGTTCCAAAATGCAATAAAAATATGATAGAATATTCTATCATATTTTTATCCATAAAATGGAACTAAACTATAAACAATGAATTGAATTTAAAGATATATAAGAAGTGTACAAAATAAAAACAAATATAGAGTATAATAAAAAAAAATATAATATATTCAAAAAATTTCTATTTTTTCTAAATAAAATTGAACTATAAAAATATTATGGCTGTACCAAAAAAACGCACTTCTAAATCCAAAAAATAGCATCGTAACAAGGTTTGGAGGAAAAAAGCAAATTCGGACGCAAGAAAAGCTCTTTCTTATGTTACGAGTTATTCTTCTTTAAGAGAGTTTTTCTTCGGTGAGAAGGATGGGATGATAATAACGGGACCAAGACCGAACATACCGAGAGAACTACTAATGGGAAAAAAGCCCAAGGGTTTTCTTCCTCCCTTAGTAGATGAAGAAGACTCCGAAAATAATGAATAAATTAGAGGAAGTGGTATAACTATAGTACACCCTCCAAGACCCTAGAGAGGAGCAATGGGAATCTCTAGGGTCTCTTGGAGGTACTTGGAAAAATGAAGGGACACGGTTCTATAATCTACTATAGCTCTTCTCTATGACCTTAAATATGGGAATTTATTAATCATTCTGTCATCCCTTTTTTTCTTTCTCAATGGAAAAGGAGAGTGTATCATTCTTTTTAATAATCCTGGATAAACTCTGACATTAAATCTTGCTGGTATGGTAACTTTATTCTATGAAAGTTGCATTTTATTTAGGCCGAAGAGAAATTGATTCGATCGAAACATAGGAAGGAATATATAGACCATGAACAAAAAGAAATGGATCTCATTCTTTTTTCTTACTCTAAATTAAATTAATCAAATAATATTGAACTTCGGAATATTTTTTTATGATCAAAAATTTGTCTGTTCGCTCCTCTTTGATTCCTAGAGAACAAAGAGGATCTGTTGAATCTCAAGTATATTATTTAACCAGTCGAATTCAAAAACTTACTGAACATTTGGACCTGCACGGAAGAGACTACTCGTCCCAAAGAGGTTTTTGGAAAATTATGGGTAAACGTAAACGACTTATGATTTATCTGTTAAAAAAAGATAGACTTCGTTACAAACGTTTAATCGATCAATTAGATATTCATGGACTGCGTTAATTTTTATTTGAATGAAATTTTAATTTTCAAAAATTATGTTTTATTAAATTCCGAATCCTAATGAGTCATTCTTTTTTTTTGTTCTCATTGATTTTTTTAACCGGGAAAGAGCTATGATTATGGTTGCTAGGGAGAAAGACCTCATGATGGTAAGTATGGGTCCTCATCCACAGACCCCCCGTTACTGGGTTGAGCCCTCCACAAAAAGTCAAAAAGTCTGAATATTTCGACCAATTCAGAGTGAAAAATGGGGTCAATCCCTCAGCGAAACTGGGATAAAGTTGAGCTAAAAGCTCACGATTGAAAATAAATTCATGAGGAAGCGGTATCTCTTTAGGGTCCACTCCAGCATCTAAGAGTTGATTAATAGGTAAAGAAACGTGTATTTGGTGTCCTGCCCAAGATAGAGAGCCAAGTCCTAGTAACCCCACTAAATGGTGGTTCAACATGGATTCTACATCTTGGAACCAAGCCAATTTTGGAGCAGCTTTGTGATAATGGAACCAACCAGCAAAAAGCATTAACGCTGCAAAGATCAATGCACCGATTGCGGTGTAGTAAAGTTGCAATTCACTAGTTATTCCGGATGCTCGCCAAATTTGGAAGAACCCAGAGGTGATTTGTATTCCTCGAAAACCTCCACCCACATCTCCATTCAAAATTTCTTGGCCTACTATCGGCCAAACTACCTGAGCACTGGGTTTAATGTGAGTAGGATCGCCTAACCATGCTTCATAATTGGAGAAACGAGCACCGTGAAAGTACATCCCACTTAGCCAAATAAATATGATGGCTAATTGACCAAAATGAGCACTAAATACTTTGCGAGAGATCTCTTCCAAATCATTGGTATGGCTATCAAAATCATGAGCATCAGCATGTAGGTTCCAGATCCAGGTGGTAGTATTGGGTCCCTTAGCTAGTGTCTTTGAGAAATGACTAGGTTTAGCCCATTTTTCAAATGAGGTTTTAACAGGATCCCTCTCCACTATGATCTTTACTTCTTTCGGTGAACGAATGGTCATTGAGTTCTCCTCTTTCCAGACGAGACATGAGAAAAAACCCACCGAATTAAAAAATAAAAAGAAAAATGACTATATATTCTAAACTCGTCCCTCTCTTTATTTCCCAGTTTAGAACAGGAGCGACTATGATACGGAAGTCCATTTGAGGCAGATGTTCAAATTTATTATGACATATCCGATAGGTGCTTAATGGACCGTTACGAGATATAAAACTTTCTCGCCCAGTGGTAAGATATATAAATATGATACAATCATTATTTTCATATCTAGATTTATTTATCCATATCTCTGGACCCATATGTTATATTAATAAATCTTTCATAAATTCTATTTATGGACGATATTGACTCATATTAAAAGGATTTTTTTAACAATCCATAGATTGTATTCTTTGTTCTATTTTATATTTTTTCATAATGATTATGCAATAAGAGAAGCTAATTCGTTCGAATAGCATGGTAAATTTCATCATCTTGACTATAGGAATCGGGAGATTTTCATTCTCGAAAACGTCCTGTAATCTTTAACCGATTTTGTGCTTCGATATAATTGCTTGGAGCAAGTGCTATAGCTTGCTTCCAATATTCAGCAGCTTGATCAAACCAAGCTTTCGCAATTTCAGGATCTCCCTGTTGAATGGCCTGTTCTCCTCGGTCGGGATAGAGTAACTTCTAAAAGTTTTCTTCCCTTAGAACCGTACTTGAGAGTTTCCTACCTCATACGGCTCAATTAACTATTCTTTAGTCCTTGTACCCAAACTTCCAAAATAGGGTAGGTAAATACGTTCAGCTTAATCGAAAGAACAGAATGGGTCAATGACATGAGTTTCAAACTTCACTTTCGATAAATGATTAGGTTTTCTCTTTTCTCCCACCGTAAAAAGATGAAGTATTAGAAATAAAGAGGTCTACTTCAGATTATCCAGATAAAAATCTTTTTAAGAGGTAACTATCTATGTTCTATATAGAAATTTTTGAAGTAATACTTTCCTACCAGGAAAGTATTACTTCACGTCTTTAGGATCTGATGCTACACCGCTGCTCAATAACCTAGTAAATCAACTCTACTACATAAATAGATTCCTTATTTTTGCACATGAGCAGATTTGATCGTATCAGCCCGAACTTTCAATAATTGATCTTTATGGTGCTTTCTCCATCAATTGAATTGATTTTATTTTATCCATGGACTATCCAGGCTATATTTACCCATTCATATTTGGGCTCCTATGAGGGGTATTCTTTTGACTACAGCTGATAAAAAACCGTTGTTTTGGACGGTGCATATGTAGAAAGCCTCTTTTTTTTTCGTACTAAACAAATTCATTCTATAGTACAGATAGCCGCACGTAATGACAGATCAAGGCCGTGTTATTAAGAGCTTGTGGTAAAGACGGGTTTCGTTCTAATGCCTGGAAATAATATTCTAAAGCCTTAGTATGTTCCCCATTACTTGTGTGGATAAGACCTATATTATACAATATATAACTTCGGTCATAGGGGTCAATTTCCGGTCGCATGGCTTCATAATAATTTTGTAAAGCTTCCGCATATTCCCCTTCAGATTGAGCTGACATTCGTTACGGTTGTTCATTCAATTGAAATGATCTCTGCTTCAAAACCGTACATGAGAATTTCACCTCATACGGCTCCTCCTTTTTTTACAGAATAAGTACAGAATAAGGAAAGTAATCAATTCAATTGACAAGAAAAAAGATTTTCCTTATGATTATGAATTAGCAGGAACTAGTGTATTTCCAATGAATCTCTAGCTATCCTTCTTGCAAAGATTTTTTTATTATTTAGAATCAATAATAAAGTATTTTAGCTTAGCACTACAAACATAACCTCTAACAATTTCTTTGTCCTTAACGCATTGTATTTTATGGGAATTATTCACTCCAACAGTCTGCGATGGTTCTAGCGGTATCCGAAATACAAACGAGATGGATGTTTGTTGCCTCAACCATTCTAACTAACACTTAATAAAAATTTTAAAAAAATGTATTCTATATTCTTATTTTATTTATTATAACGAAGCATTTGTGTTGTCGATTTTAACGCGTAGTGCTTTTTCCCTTATGCACACCTATCATATAGATTTGACCATTAACATCTATGTAATAGATATAACCTTTCACTTAATACTAGAATCTCAGAAGATCAAAGCATCTAAGGTTGCATAAATCGGGGATACACGACAGAAAGAATTGTTCTATTTAGAAAACTCACCTTCACTAAACGTCAGTTTTCACTTTTAATAAATAGAATATAAAAAAAAGTAGAAAGAAAAAAAATCAAATCACACCATCTCTGTAATAGGTAAATGCCTTTTTCTCCCTTGAGGCCATTGGGATTATCTGCAATAATATATCCGCTACAATTGTGAAAGTCTTGTCGATAAAATTGTCATTTCTCTGAGATCTAGGCATAGTCAATTTATAAATTTGATAATTTCTTTCATTCCCCATACGGAAATGATTCCATGAACAAAATTATTTGCCAATGCACAATAGCATAATAAATTTTCTTATGATCGCAAATATGTAAATTGAATAAAGAAAAATTGGGAATATTTGAAAGAGTTTATTCAAATTGATAGCAATCAATAAAAAAAATTTGAGAAAATGTTTATGTTTCACGCTCGGTTGCTCACGACCCCAACGATCAAACAAGTAAGTAAACGGCAAATTGGCATAAAATGAAAAAATGATGATTGATTGTGTTTGTGCATACTTATTATATAAGTATAGAATCTATTGAACATATCATTATGATAGAATTTGTGTCATTATGGTACAATTTGTACCATTAATTTGACTTACCGACCGAAGAATTATTAAGAATAATTATAGGAAATTATTCTATAATAATTATAGAATATAATAATTATAGAATCTATCAATAGATCTGGCTTAATTTCACAATTGGATCGGGCAATTAAAACTCTAATATTCTAAAAGAATAATATTAGATTGATGAAAGAAAATAATATCTTGAAATAAGAAGAAAAGCAACTTTGGTAAAATACTCTTTCTTTTGTCTGTCTTTATTCAAAAATACTTGACTTATGCAAAAGTCAGTTATCTCATTTTTGGGCATGAATTAGAAAAAAACTCGTTGTTTTCATTTTGTCAACAAATAAAGGTGTAGGAAAGATGGCTGAGCGGTTCAAGGCGTAGCATTGGAACTGCTACGTAGGCTTCTGTTTACCGGGGGTTCGAATCCCTCTCTTTCCGTATATTTGTATTCTTTTTTGCATCGTTTTATCATTAATCTAAACCCGATAGGATGGTTTCATTTTCCCACAATCTCCTTCCATTTCGGGGTAGAGAAAAAATAATTGAAAAAATAAATAAATATTGAATTGAATAACAATGACATTGTTATGTAACATACAAAGGAACAGATGTGCAGAAATCCTTTCTTTTCATTCCCTTAAAACTGGGAATAATTTAAACTCGACGGGAATAGTATTCTACGACCAATAATTCATTAATCTTCAAACCGATACGCTTATTATCTATTTTTTTTTGACTAATCCACTATACTGTGACTTTTGTTTAATCCGATTTAAATGGGGGGGCACCCTCATTTTATCCTTTTGAAAAATCCCTATATTTTTCTTCACTATATTTCTCAATCCTTGTTTCTCTTTTATAGAAATTAAATCTTGGGGTTTGCAACGATAACTTGGTATATCTACTATACGACCATTGACCAGGATATGCCTATGGTTGACTAATTGTCTGGCTTCAGGAATAGTAAGCGCCATACCCAATCGAAAAAGGATATTATCCAAGCGCATTTCCAGTAATTGTAATAGAACCTGACCTGTTGATCCCTTGGCTCTTCTAGCAATACGAACATATTGAAGTAATTGGCGCTCTGGAAGTCCATAATGAAAACGTAATCTTTGTTTTTCTTTTAGACGGACAGGATATTGAGAAGATTTAAGAGGTTTAGAATGTTTTTTTTTAATAGGCTTTTGAATTCTGTTGGGTGTTTTCTTACTTAGTCCTGGTAAAGTTTTGAGACGACTTATTATTTTTAAACGAGGTCCGCGATAACGGGACATAAAAAACTCCTTATTTCAAGAAATGACATAGACATAAAATAATGTTGGAAAGAGGAATAATATAAACAACACGAATATTGGAATGATTTTATATACAAAGAGAGAAACAAATTATCTTCAATTTGAAAATAAAAATATTGTAGAGAGAAAAAAAAGATATGTTTCAATCATTGATTTCGTTTCTAGTTGAAACGAATCATGCCACGACAGACCCGGCGGGCCGACGATACGAAAAGTAAGAGCCTTTTCCTTATTTCATAGATTTTAACGATCTATGGTTGATAATGGTAAGAAGTGGAAAGAATAAAAACGAGCCAGCTATCGGGATCGAACCGATGACCATCGCATTACAAGTGCGACGCTCTCACCTCTGAGCTAAGCAGACTCATATGCATACAGTATGTAGTCACATGCTTATTGGCTGACATTATGTTAGTTTTAGTTACAACAGTTGGAACCATGGTTATGATCTACAGCGATACTTATATGTCGCACGATAAAACATATGTGAGGTTTTTTGCTTACCTTAATTTTTTCAATGCTTCTATGCTGGGGTTAGTTATTAGCCCTAATTTATTACAAATATATTTTTTTTGGGAATTAGTAGGAATGTGTTCCTATTTATTGATAGGTTTCTGGTTTACGCGACCCAGTGCGGCTAATGCTTGTCAAAAAGCATTTATAACTAATCGTGCAGGGGATTTTGGACTCTTACTAGGAATTCTAGGTTTTTATTGGGTAACAGGTAGTTTTGAATTTCAATATTTGTTTGAAAAATTAAACGAGTTGACTGCCGTTGATGGGGTTGGTTCGTTTTTTGTTACTTCGTGTGCTTTTCTCTTATTTTTAGGTCCAATAGCCAAATCTGCACAATTTCCACTTCATGTATGGTTACCTGATGCTATGGAAGGGCCTACTCCTATTTCAGCTCTTATACATGCCGCTACTATGGTAGCAGCAGGAATTTTTCTTGTAGCTCGATTGTTTCCTCTTTTTAAAGCTCTACCTTTAATAATGTATCTTATCTCTTGGATAGGTGGAATAACAGCTCTATTGGGAGCTACTATGGCTCTCGCTCAAAAAGATCTTAAAAGAGGCTTGGCTTATTCTACTATGTCTCAATTAGGCTACATGATGTTAGCTCTAGGGATAGATTCCTATCGAATCGCTCTATTCCATTTGATTACACATGCTTATTCCAAGGCATTATTGTTCCTAGGATCCGGATCAGTCATCCATTCCATGGAACCCATTGTTGGATATTGCCCCAGTAAAAGTCAGAATATGGCTCTTATGGGTGGTTTGAGGAAATATATGCCAATTATGGGAATCACGTTTCTTTTAGGAACACTTTCTCTTTCTGGTATTCCACCTTTTTCTTGTTTTTGGTCTAAAGACCAAATTCTTAGTGATAGTAAGTTATATTCTCCCATTTTTGGGGGAATAAATTGGTTCACAGCAGGATTAACTGCCTTTTACATGTTTCGTATGTATTTACTTACTTTTGAAGGGGACTTCTGCGTAAATTTAGTTAATCCATATAACAACCATATTGCACTATATTCGACTTCTATGTGGGGAGAGGAGGAATCCGGGATATCAAATAGAACGAGAGCGGATTCTACGTCGAATCAAATTATAGGAAGTAATAATTCCTTTTCCAAAGAAGCATTTAAAATTTCCAATGAGATGGAAGGATTGTACAAAAAGAACAGAAGTTTGGTTATCACTTATCCTTTCTTCTTCCATAAGGGATCTTTTGCATATCCCAAAGAATCGGGCAAGACAATGCTATTTCCTTTAGTTATATTGGGGATATTTACTCTGTTTATTGGATTGATGGGAGTTCCTTTTTTTTCAAAGCGGAATGAGTTATGACATATTATCTGAATGGTTTACTTCATCGATGACCCCTTTTGATAAGAAACATCCAGAAAATTGGCCCGAATTTTTACTAGACGCAATCCCCTCAGTTGGTATAGCATTTTTCGGTATATTGATTGCCTTTATTTTCTATATACCTATTTACTTCTTATCAAAGGATGTATATCATAAAACAAATCCTAATATGAAGATTATTATGGACCAATCGATTAATATTATCTATAATTGGTCTTTTTATCGAGCTTATATAGACATATATTATGACATAATCTTGATTAAAGGTATACGAGGATTAGCTGAAACAAGTAATTCATTTGATCAATGGGCAATTGATGGATTCCCAAATGGAATAGGTTTTTTAGGCCTTTTTGTAGGAGAGGAAATCAGATGCTTAGGGGGGGGACGTATATCTTCCTATATATTCTTTTCTATATTTTGTATATTAATATATTTATTTATTTTCATAATATAAATAATATTTTCATAATATAAATAATATTTTCATAATATAAATAATGAAAATTCTAACAATAGAAAACTAGAATGTTATATTGAAGTTGTGCTCTTTATCAGCATTGATGTTTATAACATCATCCTATTTCAATATCGTTCCCTAAATAATATTTTTTATAGATTGTTAAAATTTAGTTATTTCATCAACTCGTTTATGTTTACATAGAACAATATAGAGATAGATAAAAAAGAAATGAAAGATTATGAAATAATTGATTGAAATGCTTGCTTAAAAATGAAAGACTACGATCGCTAATATGAAGTCCATTTTCATACTTTACCACTTCCTGATAATTCATTTCAAATCCTCAAGTAGATCGAATAAGATTTCACATATCCTATCAACTAGCCCATGATTCAAAGGTTATACAGTCTGCATAAGGTATAAAGATGAAAAGGCCAAGGACCTTCTCTTGATCGAAATCAATTCTCTCAAATTGATGAATATAGCTCGCTCATAATTTGAAATAAATGAGCGAGCTAACCCTGGGTTTTAGATTATTCCCAATCTACACAAAGATGTTGGTAACATTGCTAAAATTATCAATGAAGTTCTAATTAATAGTTGAAAAAAAGAATGTGTCGGAGCGAAGAGAGGTTTACTCCAATTCAGCTAAATTGGGCAAATTTTGAACTCTTTTTATGGTGGACCTTACTTATAATTATGGAACCAAGTGCTTGAAGAAAAAAAAAAAAGAAAAAAAAGAGCTCTCCTCAAATAGGATTTGAACCTACGACCAATCGGTTAACAGCCGACCGCTCTACCACTGAGCTACTAAGGAATAACGAAGGTATGATAGCACTTAAAACTACAATTTGTGAGTAAATAACCCTAATTTGAATAAGCAAGCGTCTTAATGAGTAAGAGCCCTTGGTTCTTTTCTTACCAATACGCCGTGCAAGCCCGGTGCCGATGAGAAAGAGTTCTAGAAGGTCATACAAAAAAAACTGTCTTATAGAATGGGATCTTAAATATCTGAATAAATCAAAGCTTCACTATAAACTTAGCTCTTGGTATTCGCAGTTCTCTTAATAGTTCGAGAGCAGCCGTAGTCATTTTACTATTTTAGTCTCTAGAACTACTAGAGAGACTCGTAGTCTCTCTAGTAGTGAACTGTTTTGG
This sequence comes from Cupressus sempervirens, assembly GCA_028749045.1. NCBI lineage: Eukaryota > Viridiplantae > Streptophyta > Pinopsida > Cupressales > Cupressaceae > Cupressus > Cupressus sempervirens. The sequence continues at coordinate 893,908,784 of CM053783.1, forward strand.
GCGAGGAGGGATTTGAACCCCCGACACCGTGGTTCGTAGCCACGTGCTCTAATCCTCTGAGCTACAGGCCCCGTCTCCACCAGATAAAAAAGATTATTGCATTTAGCAATGTGGAATGGGAAAAAAGAATGTCGGGATTTTTGTTTTTTTTTTTTGATTAAAAAATAAAAAAGTAAGTAAATAAGTAAGCTTTTTATTATTCTGGCATCGAGCTATTTTTCCACAGGGCTTCCCCTGCAGTATCGTATGTTTGTTTGTTTGTTTCTATGTTTTTGTATGAGTTTTTGAAAGGGACAAAGAAATGGATTCTCTTTCTTTTGAAAATGATTTTGTAAAGAGTTCTGAACCTAATTGTTCTCGAACTACACGTATAGTACTTTTATGTTTACAGGCCAAAGTTTTAGCACATGAAATTAAAAGTATATACTTTATATGATATAAACCATCTTGATTGATGGATCCACTGTAGTAATGAAAAAGATTTATCCAAATTTGATCCAATCGATCGAGAATATCATCATCTGATAGACTGGTCCAAGACAATTTACTAATTGGCCACCCTGAGATGTCACAAAACTTTTCTTTAGCTAAAGAAAAAAGAATTGATTTAATCGGAGCTGTTGAGTTTAATTCATTGGTAATAAGATCGGTAATGAATAAATCATCTAGCATTTTGGCTCTAACCACGAGAGGTCTCATTTTAACATGCATAAAAAACCCTAAAAAAAAAAAAAGAAATCTTGGATAATTCAAGACTGCATATCCTATACGGTTGAAACCAAAGATGAAAATAATATTGCCAAAAATGAAACAGATGATATCTACATTTTTTCATTTGAAGATGCGTACCCTTTAGAGCTATAAGGGATCTTTCTCCATATCTCACATAATGGATGAAAGAATCCTTCAACAAACAGATCTTTTTTGTTGAAATTTTTTGAGGAGGAAATATAACAATATCTTTGATCTTTTTCTCAAAATGAGTTCGATCCGAAAAAGAGTCATATAACAATGAATGTGAATTAAAAAATCATTTAATAAGAGGAATTAAAAATGATTCGCATTCATACACATAAGAATTCCAAAGGAACAGGGAGAACGTATTTTCTCCCTGTGTAATCAGAGATTTCTGCAAATTTTCTTTACTAAAACTACATTCATGGAGAATCGATCGTAATAAATGCAAAGAAGGAGCATCTAGGATCCAGCGACGAAAAAGTCGAACCAAAATTTCCGGATGAATTGAATAGGGCACTCGTATATCTGATATATAATTGGAATGTGGTAATTTATCCTCCATAAAAGGAAATATGCAATGGATGGATCGGAGACTATTCCATCCATCCATTCCTTTTATGAAATGTTTTGATCGCATTGCGAACGAAACTTCCAAGACAATTGTAAACCCTTTTAGTATCGATTTAAAAGTATTCTTATTGTATTCAATGAATTGATTTGAATCGGAATTCTCGAATAAACTAATTGAATTATTCTGTTTACGTATTCGACGTATTGAACGTTTTACAGCCAGGAAACTCAAAAAATTAGAAACTAAAATTTCCGTCGATTCCTGGGAACCAGATCTATCTAAATGATGATCATGAGCAATTGCGTAAAGATCTTCCCGAAAAAAAAAGCGGATATAAAAAGAATTGTTGCCAAGATCGATGTTTGTTTGAATTTCTTTGGAAGTCATCCATTTGTTTAAACCCCCGGACCCAAGAATAACCTGTTGGATTATTCAAGATAATACATGGTGCGATCTAGTTGGAACATAATAGAAAATGTCTATCAGATAGATCTTTTTCTTCGCATAGATCTTCATTCGTCATGAGGAAGAATGAAAATTTCTTATTTTGGCAGTCTGATCGCTCTCCTGACTCATGGAATAGAATTAACATGGTCAGTACACTATTTCTCTTACACATTTGTTTTCGAGTACTTAGGACTCATGGTGAATGTAGAAAACCCTAATTTACTACAGGGAAAAACTTCCTTTATCAGTTACTAAAAGGCTTTTAACTTCTGATTAGTAAAGGGAATTCCTCGTTCTTCTGGTTTTACTTATGATTCAAGCCATCCAGCTTTATCCATTGACTCACTTGACTTAATCACTCGCACTCTCGAATTTATTTGATCTTATTTCAAAAGAAATTCATTTGTTCAAATTCAATTGTATACATATGTTAATAATTTGTATACATTATTATTTGTATATGCATTGAATTCCTTGATCTGCCGCTTCTGCTGATCAAAAATGAAAGTCGAGATTCTTAGAACGACATGCTTCTTTTTCCATTTTTGTTTTTTCAGGATCAGTCGTAGTCTTACTAATTTTACCGATGGTATAGACGAATTGAATAGTTCATCCGAACATGTAAAAGACCATAGTCGCACTTAAAAGCTGAGTACTCTACCATTGAGTTAGCAACCCTTTATTTGTATAGATACAACCGAAGTAGAGCAGTTACTTGATTCAATCGATCAGAAATAGAACCTTTACAATAAATCATCAAGGATATTAATAATCGAATCGAACTTTACCATTTCTTAATCAAATCAAGTGATCTTTTCGGATCAGAAAAAATCTGATCCGTTGAACGAATTCACCATAAAAAAAAAGAAATAGCGGATTTATTATATCCAAAAAATATGCTATTGTCAATCCCGAAATGTTGGGATTGATTGTTGGATTGACATTATATTAAGATGAAAAATGATTAGGACTATAAATAAAAGCTCGTTAGAAATGGCAGTAAAGTAAAAAAAAGTACAAATTTATTATTTATTTTATTTAATGAACAAAAAATGATAACAATTGTTTATCATTTTTTGTTTCATTCATTCAGTTCGTTCTCACAATTCTAATCTTCTTCATTTCTTCTCCTTCTCTTGAAGAACCGCTTAACAAAAATCCTTATGTGCTTCCCTATAAAAGATCTCACAGGAATAAAATACATGAAATGAAGATATAATAAAACAAATATAAATGGATAATAATAAGACAACCAT